>JAPYZN010001034.1:0-27220 GCA_030522865.1 Psyttalia lounsburyi
ACACTCGTGAAAATTCCGTCTCACTCGTAACGAAATATACTATTTCATCTCAATGTGTCGAAAAAGCACTTTTCAGTCACTCGACGCGAAGCGGAGAGTAACTGAAAAGTTACTTTTCCGACACAGCGTGATGAAAATACTATTTTGTCATCCCTGCCGTAAAGCCGAGACTTACGGACGCGGTGAAGGGAAGCAGAATAATAAAAATATCGTTTGTCATGCGGTCAACAAAATTTCTCGAGCTCATATGATTGCAGCAAACCTCATATGCATCAAAAATAGTATATTTCCGGCCTGTCGTTATGGGGTTTTTTATACGCGTGGAGTGTGGTGAGCCGAGCCGTAGGCGAGGCGGCCAACCACGCGTGTCAAAAAACCCCATAACGATAGCCCAAGGACGATATTTTTCCGTAGTGATTTTCACGTTTTCGAGTTCGGGCAATGGCCCGATACCAAACCCCGGACGAGGGAAATTGAAGAGCAGTACGGAAAAATATTTCCCTGTCTTATCACACAATATACCAATTCCACACTTGTTACGAAATAAATTATTTTTTGAGCCTTCTGCCTTTTTTGTAATTTTTTAGTCACGGTAGACGATTTGACCCGAACCACAGAACTAATAGTAGAGCTACGTGCGGCCGGGTTTCAGCGTGAAATCACCGAGACGATTTCCCTGATAACGCAACACTGAAAGTTTGAACGAAATACTGAATAGGTTCCATGTTCTTTCAAAAGAATTATAACGATTTCTCCGGTGGGCTCAGTACTCAGGCAAAATACAGAATTATTCTTCAGAATATTCTGAATTACTGGAAAAAAAAAAATTCTCTGAATACCCTATTATTTATTTTCTCCGAATCTATTTGGCTCAAGTTGTTGCATTTATCTAACGATAGAGAGAATATTTCCGGGAAGAAAATATGGGGGAGGAATTGAATTTGGAATTTCGAGAAAAGCCCTCAATGCACAAACCATGAGGAATATAAAACTGGGGAGAATTTTCTCTCTACCTGATCCCACGAAAAGGGACCATTGTTGGTTCTCGGGCGTCTATCAAGTCCTTCATTATATGTTAGGGGCCCTTTATAGAGGCAAAAGCCAACAGTTTATTCACGTTTTTACCCTGGGTTAGGGGCACATACCTCCAGCCTAGCGAGGGTAACAAATGGTACCAGCATGTGTTAGTAGAAATGAAAGAATAACTAAAATTTATCGCAATCCCTCTCCGCCCACTAATAAAAGTCATTCATTGGAAAAGCGGCAATCGACATTTTTCACTAACTCAGTATTCACTATTCCCTATTTCCATGGATTCAATGACTGAAATAAAAGTCGTATAAAGGGAGAAAAAATGTGAAATTAATTTGTAAAAACCCCAACAATTTTCGTTCCCATTTATTCTCCCAAAAATATAATACAACGCAAATAAATAACCAAAAAATCATGTTATGAAAATACCTTCCGCATTGGGAGTAAAAAGTTTATCGACATTTTCGATCGACTTTTTTTTCTTAAATTTATTTTTATTCGCGTCAAGTTTAAAGGTAAACTGGTTTTCTCCCGTCTGCTGCGTTTGAGACACACTGGGCGTCAAGTGGAAGTGTAGAGAGAGAGGGAGATAGAGTGAGAAATAAAAGGGAAAGAGGGGGATAAATATATATATGGGTACACACAGCTTGCTAGTCAAAAGCAACGGGGCCCTGAATTCCGGTCCACTTAATCGTTTCCCTGGATTTTTGGGCCGCCAGCGTTATCCCCACTCTTCCCCCCCCCCCCTTTCCCCCCACAAGCGGGTTCTCAAAAAGCCTCCCAAATAACTAACCCAAATGTATACACGCGAGGAGAGAGCCTCGAATATAAAAGAGAGAATAGAGAGGAGATCCCCTTTCAGCCTGCAAACATCAATTTTCTCAGGACTGCTGTAACCTGCATCACGCTCGTCTGGCCCTCTTCGATTATTTCCTTTTATTTCATTTTTTTTTTTATTTCATCGCCCGAGTGTTGGTAAATCTGTTAGGCTGCATCCCACTTTATATTTCTTTTTGGCAATTTTCAATGAAAACTGTGCATGAAATGAAACTCTCATCTGTTGCATGAATACTGAAATATCAAAATTGAATAATTAAACATTAATAATGACTGAACGACGGTGCGAGGATCGAGAAAGCGCGACGAAGGAAATACGAATAATGGAGTAAAGAATTAACAATTCCATGTGATTAGCATAGTTTTTATTTAATTTCAATTTGATAATGAAAAAATACGGTTAATGACACAGTATGTATGAATAACTCGTCAGGTTGGCCCTCGGCAGCTGAGCGCAAATATCATCGGCTCTCTCGAAAGATAAAAAAAATCTCAATACACAATTTAAAAAAAAAAAAAACGTGTTTGGAGAGAGTCAACTTTCGACCGAAAATTCAGGCACAGAGTTCTGTTTCTGCTCTGTGCCCTGTGGGTTGCCAACCGAGCCGTCCACGTCTCTTGAGAGAGTGTGGGAAGTGTACACGAAAGGGGGAGCGGCATAGGGAGGCAAAAGGCTTCGCTTGGACGTGGAAAAAAAAAAACGAGTAGTGGAAGGGGAAAAGGGAGAGAGATAGAGGTAGATAGATTGTTAAAAAAAAAAAGAAGAAAGAGAGAGGATAAAATGAACGGACCGAGTAATCATCAGCATCGGGGCATGGGTATGCAGGGCAGATACAGGAACGTCGGTGGTGGTAGTACAGGAACGGGGCCTATGACTCGTCCAGCCCCAACCCACAGTCGTTCTGGCTGGCATCCCCTCAACCAGCATACACAGCACGGCCAGCTTAACCAGCAGTACAAGGAGTACCCCTATCGTCAGGGATCGTCGCCAAGATATCACAATGGGTACTCCCCTCTCTCTTTTCTTCCATTAACATTTATTTATTGTAAAGAATATATTTTTTCCATTTGCTTTCACACATACACTAATTGTTTAACCTATTAAAATAATAATAATAATAATAATAGAGAGATGAGTCATTTTGTGAAGGTCCCTTCGTCGCTCTTTCTAGGTTGCTCATTTTATTTTTGGTTACGATTTTTGGATTTTGTTGGAGTAAGCACATTGACAATTTGTTAATTAATTCAATAGATATTCATTCATTGAAATATCATCGATTGTTGTCGGTGTTGGATATTGTTGAAGTACGTGGCTTATGACGTCTGAACCGAGAAGTTGTACGTCAGGCATTTTATCGGAATAATAATCGTATAAAAATGGAAGACACGTTTGTAATTTTAGCATTTGCCTTTTTTGGAGTCAATCGATTTTCATGAATTTTATCTGTCTCCCTAGGCTGTGCTGGGGTGCTGGTTGCATTTGATTCGGTACGCGTGATGAACGTCACCATAGTTATTATCGTTGATAACTCTTCTCAGTCGTTTAGCATGCATTTACATTGGTTTTCTAACGGTGCTCTCTGAACGTGTGATCATGAACAGAAAATATTTT
Source organism: Psyttalia lounsburyi (assembly GCA_030522865.1). Taxonomy (NCBI): domain Eukaryota; kingdom Metazoa; phylum Arthropoda; class Insecta; order Hymenoptera; family Braconidae; genus Psyttalia; species Psyttalia lounsburyi. Next base: position 3,482 of record JAPYZN010001034.1, read on the forward strand.
CATTATGTTGTTTATTTTTCTTCTTTCCTGTGTGTAAACTCTCCTCATGACATTACTCTTTGCATCATACCTTTACTATTGTTTTTAATATGCACTACTCTTATTTTTTCTTTGTGGAATAAGGGAATGAAGGGCTTGGAATGATTAACAGGTAATCGAGGGATGTTTAGCAGTGAAAAATATAGGATTAATATTAATTGAGACGAGGTGAAATTGTTCAAGTCGATTGTAGGTTACCACTGGTTTTCAGAGAATTGTGAAATTTTTGTGAGGACCTTTTTTGTAGCGAAAGTTGAGAGCTACGGGAAAGGTCCTACAGGAACTGTTTTTTACTCGTGAAAAATTTCTACTGTGGGATTGAAAATTGAAGACTAGGCACATTGAGTGACGAAAAAAATCTCTGAGAATTGGAGCAAAAATCATTACAGATTTTGTTTTTTTCGAGAAATTGCTTTTTTGAAACGGAACAAAAGTTAACGAAAGGGCAACAGGGAGGAAGTGAATTGGAGGGTTACAAGGCAAAGATCACCTATTTATTACAAAATACGAATTTATTTTTATCATTTAATCAGAATTACTGCAGATCCTATGATTGCTAGTTTTTCATAATCCAACGGTTTGGTTCCTCGATTTTTCATACAATTCTCAGGATTTTTTGTAAGATGAGTTTTTTTATCGTCTTCAATTTGTAATCCGAAATCCGCAAATGTGAGAAATTATATATTCCAGAATGAGAATATTCGTACCAAAAATTGTCGATTCGTTTTCATTCGTTTAAAAAAAACTGCAAAGTACAATTACTTATTGAATTGAACGTTTAAAAAGACGAACTCTTCTCGTTCAATACTTACTTAACTGGTATTAATATCTGTAAACGGTGGATGAAGGGAAATTTTATTTAGCATTTTCTGAATTTGAGAACCCGCATCTACTTCACTGAAGAATCACTGGGTCTCGATTTTGAAAACTAAAAGTTTCAGATACAAAATTACATGGAAATTAGAGAAAAAATGCCTTGATTCAACCATAACTTTTGTATTTTTACCCAGCAATGACAGAGATTCGCAGTTTTTTTTACTGACATTTGAGGAAAATTTTCCAAAAAATATGTAAAACTCTCACTCTGAATGATAAAATTTTTACTTTGAAACTTGTTTTTTTTTCGTCTGGGAGCTGTGTCGACTTAATAATTTCACCTATTGGCTACCGAAATCATTTCCTTATTCAGTCAGTCTCTGAGTGTCTCATTATTTCATATAAAAATTCCCCCCTCGATTTTCCCAGGGATTGTCCGGGTGTGGGGACTTCCTCGGGGCCAGCAGGAAAAGAGGTCTATCACGGGGCTGTGGGTGGGCCCAGTGCTGGATACAAAGTGAATCCACAGCAACACAGCCAACAGTCACGAGGACAAGTGCCACCGCAGTCTCTACCATCGTCCCACTTTTCCCAGGAACAAACTGGCCCACCAACAAATACACCACCATTACGCATTAACATTTGTGGCCAAGTATGAAACCTATATTTATATTTTAAATGAAACAATAGGTTATTTAAGATGTACTAATCATAGAATGTTGTCATAACAGGAGAACACAATGAGAGGACCGCTTATGAATCTCAGCCCTAGCTTGGGAGCTGGTACTGTTGATATGGAATATCGGAGAGCTACACAGGGTAATTAATTGCGCCCACTGAATCCTCTGTGAGCAGCAAATGTTTGAATATTCTATTATGTTTTGTTTTTAGCATCGAATCAGTTACCCCTCAGTCCAGTCCAGATACAGCCCTCGCCGCCATATTACAGGCAACCTAGTCAGGACGACGGAAGAAAGGTAAAGTAATGAAATAGAAATCATGTCAATTCTTCATTTTCTCTTCATCTTGTTCATGAAAAACCGCCAATTTAGGTAAATTCGTCGTCTGGATGTTGGCTACAACAGAGAACAAAATATTTATTATTTTTGAAAAATTTAATTATAATTTTTTAATTTCAAGAAGAAATGATCAATCTCCTGAATTCCATTTGAAATAATGATTGCTCAATAATAATAATGAATTGGAATACAATTGGTATTCAATTATGTGAAGTCATCGAAATTCAGTTACAGTAATTTTCAATTGCCAATTCAAATATTTCTCAGGATTCCATTGAAATATTCTCTCATAAATTTGAACAGGCGAATCACTTCGGGGGTATTATTTTATTGATGAATAAAAAAAATCATGGGATATCTTTTTTAATTAAAAAATACTCCAGAACCATTAAAAAATGGTAGTTCGTAGAGTTTTTAACATCTTAAAACATTGGATTTTTTCATGGGAACTAAAATGGTGCATTTCGTTGCTGGTTTTGTTAGGCATTTGAAATTCACTGGACGAAGCTTAAAGAAAATTCGATTATTTTTTAAACCGATAGGGGAAAATATTTATAAAACTCATATTTCTGATGTGAAGAGGTGGAGAAAAATTAATTGCAGTAGAAAAAACAGGTTTGACGAGGCGACATCAACAAATGTTTTTAGCTATTTTGGGATCATAAGGAGTTATCCCGATAACCCCTTCCTGATTCCATTTTCGTGTTTTTTTTGCCAAATGCTGCGAAATTATTATGTTTTCTGCCTACAGGGTCGAAAGTGAGCATTCTAACCTAGCTTCACTCGGTTAAAAACGCTCAATTTCGTCCATTTTGGCAGAAAAATCGTATTCAATCCTCGGGAGGAGAATCAGATAAGCATTCTCCACATGCTAACAACCCTCGCCGTCGGCTTGGGTCGTCATTTTACACGTGGGGACTTGTCTACTTCTCCTCCCTAGGTGAGAAGTATACTATTTATCGTTACTCGATGACTCACAAAGTTTCACCGTCCGGCGACAATTTTTCTATATCTTTATCGAAGTAGCGTGGATATTTGGCGATAAAATTATGTGAGGCATTGAATAATGCTGAAACATAATAAAAATCGCATATTTTTTCCTGTCAATCTTATCGTCTCTTTTCTAGAAACCTAAAAAAAACCATGAAAAATCGGAGGATATCGGCCATAACTCCTTAAAATGAGAGGAACGTTCTGAATATGAATGGATTATATATAACTCCGTACGGATAGGGGATAAGGGGATTCTGTTCATACGAATATTCACACAGACTGAATAGTCAACAAAAATTTGGAAAAAACTGCTGATATTTAAACTTTTGAAGGCCATATAATCACATGTCAATGTAGTATTCGGTGCATACTCTCCACTTTATTTCTGGTGTGTCACAAGGATTAGTGCATGATTTTTTTTTATCAACATTCGGAAAATAATTTCAAACCCATATCTGATCGTGGCCATGGTCCACGTGTGTTCTAAAAAATCCTACATAATTATTTTTTAATAACGATACAACTGTAATTCCTGTGTACTTACGAATACCATTAGCCGAACCTTATGATTTATGAAATACCGAAAAACCTTCTCATAGTGATTATTTATTTTATTCCTGAGTAATGAATACGAACTGACGCATGAAAATTTTTATGAGCATTAAAGAATTCGTTGTATGACTTGGCCATTCTTGAAATTTCCGGATGAACATTCTGAACAAATATCTAACTTTGCCAACAGTCAACTTAAAAAAATCCTGTATTATTAGGTATATTATTAGTCGAACATAATCATTCATGGAGTATGGAAATACTATATTTTCGGCCTATCGTTGGAGTTTGGTAAGCCGGGCCGTAGGTGAGACGGCCAACCACGCGAGTCAAAAAACCCCATACCGACAGCCGAGGAACGATATTTATCCGTAGTAATTTTCAGTTTTTCGAGTTCGGGCAAGAGCCCGTACCAATCCTCGGGCGAGGAAAAGTGAAAAGAAGTACGAAAAAATGTTTTTATGCCATAGGTGCCCGTAATCAGGCGATTCTAACCTCGCTTCGCTCAGTTAAATCGCGGATTACGGGCACAATGACATAAAATATCGTATGGAACTTGCGAGTAATGGTGTTTTTTGGCTCGTGGGATTATAACACTCGCCTTCGGCTCGTGTTACAACCTCCCACAAGCCAAAAACACCATTACGCACATGTTGCATAACATCACTATAAAAAAAATATTGTTCCTAGGCGGTTGCGATGGGCTTTTTTATCGTGTGGTTGGCGACTTTTGGCCTACGGGTCGGATGCCTCACGCCACAGAGGTAAAATCCCCATCACAAAAGGCCGGAAAAATACTATTCAGAGTGATTTTCTAAATTATTCCTGAAATTAGGGGAATCGCGCTCTCACTCGAAGAAAAAACTTAAAATTTAGCAGCGCTTGAAATTTTCAACTAATATCTAATCTCCTCACACACTTATATTTCTCCAAAGATTTTGTATAATTAAGAATATAATTAGTCAAACTCAATAATTTATGGAATTTCGAAAATTTTGTTTTCAGAGTGAATCACCATCGAGAAAGCGTCGTAGAATATCTCGTAACGGTGCAGTACCAGGATTAGACGTACAGGAAGCAGCGCCTTCAGCCCCAACGCCGCCATTACACACAAATCCCGGTCCCTGGGAATTACCCCCAGCCCCCCAACGTAGATCGCCCCGTAATCATATGAGTACAAGGGGCAGTCCACCAATACGTAATCGTTATCCACGTTATTCCGATTCATTTGCACTCTCTTATCCATTTATACCCGGAATGCATAATTCCCATCCGACAATTCATAATTCACACCATGGACTACACGGACAACATCACACTATTCACAATTCTCATCACAGTTTGCACAATGGCCATCACAATATACACAGTGCCCATCATAACATACACAATGCCCATCAGAGCCATCCACATCATCCAGTTGGCACTGGACATCATCCAAATCAGGGGACAAATGGCCCGGTTGTCGTTGAAGTTGGACAAGTTGGTGTGTCCAGTCTTGGGGTTACCGTCAGTGGTGAACCTATCTGGCATCCACAACCAACCGGATATCGAATTCCATGCCAACTCCATGGGATTTATGCTGCAACGGGGGCACATGCCTTTGCTCACTCGTGCCAGGTGCGAAAATTATTCAATTTTTGTTATTAACAAAGCGGAAAAAAATGAAAATTGAACAACGGGATGATTACTTCTCACTTCAAAGTGGAAATTGTTTAAAATATATATATTTTCTCGAACAAGTCGTGCATGGACCAGAAAAAATACAACTTATTTATCATTAATTCAAAAATCAGTCTGGATATTTAAAAATTCCCGGGATGAGATAATTTTGTAAAAGCTTAATTTGGTAAAAATCAGGTTGCTAGCGGTAAAATATGTATGATAGCGTGAAATAATGAGTAGGTAGAGTATTTTACGCTGCTGTAAATATTTTACTTCCAGAAATGTGAAGAAATTAATTTTTAATGGAATAATAAAAAAATATGTATATTAGGAATGAAATAGTCCTTGATTATTAAATTTATAAGAGACATTTTCATTCTGGAAAATATGTTCAGGAGATACAAATTGCTCTTTAAAAAATTATTAACTTTCGATTTTTTTAGTTCGCCTAGGCCTCGATTCAGAGTGTGTTTATTTCGTTTTCGTATTGTATTTTCGAATGAAACAGAAAAAAATGGGGAATTCAATTGAAGCTCAATATTTAATGGGTGAATGTATTGTTTCGTTCCATAGGTGCCACATCACCACCATCACGGTCACTATTCCACAGGCCATCCAGGCCACAGTCTGATTGGCGCTGCCCCTAGGGGCTATCCTACCCCTCCGGGTGGCCCTGTAGCTGCTCTCCATCCGCATCCACCACCACCACCCGTCCATGCTCCTCATTATCCAGCCCATCATCAATTATCACAACAGGTAATTTAAAATTCTTCTATACCCCGAGAGCATATTCTCTTTCATGTAAAGGCGTAGAATGGCCTGAACGTTAAAATTCGACGTTTAGAGATGAGGAGACCTCTCAAAGGTCAATTTTTCGCAAGAAAAATTTGTCAATTTTGTTAAATAGTTATTCTTAATGCGAACAAACTCTGCCTTTGGGTTTCATAGCTAGAAACCTATCCTACCAATTTCAAGAATTTATTATTTAAAACATTAGCCTCCATCTCTTTTATTTGACTTGGTATTTCAAAATATGTTGAAAAATTAGAATCAAAATATTCTTTGTTTTTGGATTTAAAAAAATGAAATGCAAAGAAGTTGAATTCATTCTCAGATTATGATGTAATTTCTACTTCAAAATGTGTCGACCTAATGTTACATTTTTTTGTATCTTCAGAGGGAAGTTGATTTGGAGTTGATTGAGAGTCATCTACACCATCGCCAAATGGCAACTGGTGGACCACCAATGCCCCTACCTCACTCGTATTCGCCTCCGGCACTTGCCCAAGTCACGACACCACCACCGATATTCCTACCTGAGACCCGAAGTAATCAACTGGAGATGCTACAATCACGTACACGAAGAGCAACCACAGGCGGCCGCAGACAAAGAACAACCAGATGGCGAGGAACACCACCGATTCCCCCCACCGGTTACTCCGGGCTACTTCTCCATTTCCTGTGAGTCCCATTTTTCAGCTACCTATTCCACGATTTAAAAAAATCATCTCTAGTTTTCAAAACCAATTGACTAATTTGGAGAGAAAACATTAGCCCTTGCATGTGATGAATTTTACAAATATCTAGGGTTTATAGTTATCAATTTTTGGAAATACAATAAAACTGCAGGTACTGCTCAATTTACTAATGGAATAGTCGAAGTTTTTCCACTAACAAAAATTTAATAAATAACTATGGATGGAACCTATGGTTTGCAATGAATTGTCAGAGTAATTGAACATTGAAATACGAATGTTCAAAATGAGAATGTTCTCGATTAAAAATCCAAAACTATTTTTCCGTTTAAATAAAAGGAAATGTTTATTAATTCAAGTAAAATTATACTAGAAAAAAAATCCTGTTATAAGTTTTTCATTTCATTTTAACCGAGTTTTTCTGGAAAAAGTAAACATTTGGCTTACTTTCAGGTTTTTTTTTACTGCACACTCATTTTTTCCTACATGTTCTGTCTCAAAATGTAGAAAATTTATTTTTTTTCTTTCTTCTCCAAATTTAGCGCCATGTTCAGCAATCCACCACTCTCCCCATACAATCAAACTGAGCTATCGTCACCTGAGTCTGCTGAGACCGAGAATTATGAGGCACTACTTTCACTCGCTGAGAGACTCGGTGAGGCCAAACCAAGAGGACTTACGCGGGCCGAAGTTGAACAATTACGCTCGTACAAATTTAACGCTGAAAATCCCCATGGGGATCAAACAAACTGTGTTGTTTGCATGTGTGACTTCGAGGCACCACAAATGTTGAGGGCTCTGCCGTGCTCTCATGAGTTCCATGCTAAGTGCATTGACAAATGGCTCAGGGTAATTAAAACACTTTTTTTCAGTAAATTCATTATTTTTGGGGAAGTCCCCACATATGAAAAAAAAATCCAAGAGAAAATGTTTGTCCATTTGATGATACGCATTATAGATCCAACTTCTTTCAACCACTAAATTAATCAATCAAGGCAAGGAAAAAAAATTCAAACCAATCTGTTCATATTCAATGCCAGTCGAGCAGCATTTTACAAGAAAACATTTGTGTTCAGATTAAATTCTTACATGTAAATATTTTTATGAAATCATCGAAATTTTTGGAAATCTTATTTTTTAGTATGAAATTGTTACTAAGAAACATTCTAAATATTTACAATTCTGTTAAAATTGAGGAAAAACTTGCTTTTCAGGGAATCGCTTCAAATTTATTAAAACGCCAAAACACTGAGATATTGTTAAATAAAAAATATCTGTTGGTCGAAAAAACAACAGATTCAGATCTTTTTATTCAATTAATTTCGTGACAATTGTCGTAGAAATAAAATTTGAAAAAAAATAAAAGGAACAGAAAAAAAAAGAAAGGGAAAAATCTCACGGGATTAAAAGTTGAGAAACTCACATGACGAAAGTAGCAACCGAACTAAATTGAAGAGCAAAAAAAATAGTGTGGAATTTTCGTGACGAATTGGCCAGCAGTTTCTCTTATAAACAATTATCAACAGCAATTCTTCATTCTTCAAGTGTATTTTTTCATGAAATTTTCAGTCAAATCGAACGTGTCCAATTTGCCGCGGAGATGCCGGTGATATTTTCAGTCACAGTGGTACAGCTAGTGACTAACCAACGGTTGAGGCAGGACCTTAGCGGCACCAACCACAAAGATTGCGTGTGCCGATTGTTACATTACCAATTCGTGCAAATCCGTAAGTTGGATCTCAAGGAAACAAACAAAAACGAACAAATGAGATACAGAGAGCGTGAATAAGAGAGATACAGAGAGAAAATAAAAAGGTAGAACTTATTGCTGATAAAACCTTCAGGCCAAGTTTTGTATAATCAAATTGTTGAATCCATTGTATAGATTGGAAGTTTTGCTTTTTTGTTGTAAGACAAAACCGGCATATCTTCGTTTTATCGAAGAATAAAACACGTGAGAATTTTTTGTCGTTAAAGTTCGTTGATATTCAGATATTGCGCGCTTAGCTGTTGTGTGTAGTTCATAATTTTTTAGTTGATTATTACGTTATCATTTGTATTATCTACTATTAAATCGTCTCAAATTCAATGTCGTTAAACTCAGAGTCAGTGTATATAAATTGCATACAATAAGGAAAGAAAAGCAAATAGTTACACGTTCATGTGCGCCGTAGATCTCTTTTTGTTTGTTATTACTATTTTTTTTTTCGTTTCCACTTATATCTCTGCTTTGCACAAAGGTATCATTTAATTGTATGAATAAAGTAACTCAGAATTTGTCAAAGTGGAATATGGATACTTTTTGCTTATTAATTTTCTTCGAGTGCTTCTGGAGATGAGTAAATTTACGTGGAAACCTCGGGCCATCTTTCACTATCTTCAAATTATTTAATCAATTCAACATTTTTAATATCAATGTTACTTGGTTTCATTCATTGTTGAACGTTATTTGAGGAGATATTTTGGACATTTGTTCTTAAAAGTGAAAAGGAAAAAAAACATAAGAAAGTAGATAAATTTGGTTTCCTGTGCATCTACCTCCAGAAAATAATGAAGTATTTTTTTATGACTAACCACTGAAGATACAATACAATACAGGCAAATGATAACCATTTCGGAATATTGATTAATGAGATTAATGGATCATTGGCGTTCATTAATTTGTGACAGCGTCAATAACTCGATAAGATGGCCGTTGGTATACTATCAGAGCGCCACTGCGTAAACTCTGTTGAAATTTCATTCACAATTTGATCCTGTTCAATATTTGTTCTCCTTGGGTGCCTTTTGTCGTATTAACCGCAAAATGAAAACAAGATGAAATAAAACAAAAAACTTGTGAAACATAAATTTAGAAGATTATTGAAATAACAAAGGAGGAACAGATGAACGAGAGAAACAAAATAAACAAGTTTTATATTAAATGCACCTACGAACAGGTGGGGAACCCATTGGGAAGGTACAAATGCCATATACGTAAAAAAACATTTTTTGCTTTCTAATCGTAAAAATAATAGAAAACAAATCATTGCATCAACTGTACATAGGTGAAATTATTTCAAACAATTCAACTGAATTTTATGGGTATTCAATCTGCAAAAGACAAAAAGTTGGATGAAAAACATATCACAATTTTGTTTTACTTTCATTTATAATTTTAGATTTTTAGTTATTTTTTAAATTTCTTCTAATGGTAATTACAATCGACTGCTCCTTGGTTCTATAAAATTTCAAGGGACGTAGAGAAACGATTTAAGAAGGGGCTAGCGTACGATGACGATGAGCTTGGAGGGCAAAATTTGAAGTAATTGTTTTTTTTTTCTACTAATTCTGTTGATGAGGGATACTGTCATTAATGTTGGCCCGAGGCCAAATGAACTGTGGATGCAATGTTGATACTGTGATACATTTTGTTTACTCCAAAAACTTAATTTTTTTGTTCATGTCTCATTCATTGACCAGTGGTCTCGGATTGAAATTAAAATCAAGAGAACCATCGATGGGGCAATACTGCAATGGCTTGTTAAACCCGAGGGATAAAAATGTGCAATCGAACAACTATAACGTTTTGGAGGTGATAAAATTGCTCGAACAATCCAACGCTGTGTCCCCTATTAATTGTTCATTTGTATTGGAGAAACGAAGGGTTACTTTTTTTTTTGTCTTTTCATTTTTCTATTCAATTTAATCGACTGCAGACAAGATATGAAAAAAATGACAATGCAATGAAAATTCATTTTTAAACTTGAACATCTGAACTTTCACGAGTTTATCCAGCTAAGTGCAGTATTTTGGAGGAAAAATCCAAAAAAATCTCAGGTGATTACAGAATTTTTGTCGTTTTGTCAATACAATTGCGCACCCCTGAAAATTTATGAATAATTGTTGTAACAATTGATTTGTTGAACGGTGCTTTTTGGAAACTCTTGGATTAGTCGTTCTGCAGCATGCAACGATGGCAGGAAAAATTTAGTGATTTTTCAAAGACTATTAATCAGTTGAATTACCTCTTATTTACCTAGAATTGTATTTCAATTGTTATTTTTTTTAGTCCATCTACATACCTACAACGTCCACTGTTGCTGCTGTAGAAGGAGTTATTTGATTCCTTCATTTTTATTGTAAGATTTAAACTGCAACTCTCCCCCCTTTTCACATACGTTATTAGATGTTATGCGATAAACATTCGATTTCAGTTTTACTTTGTTGTTACTTACTCAATTTACGTTTTGACGTGATTTGTCATTTATTAGAAAATAATTCAACGCATTATAAAATGTGTATAGGTAAATGTAGTTTTATTTGTTGGTAAATTTTTCTCACTGACAAACGTAGAGTGTCATCTTTCGTTGTCAATGAAAAAAATGAATTTCATTTTTTTTTCTTCATTTTTTAAGTTAATTAGGTAATCAATTAACGCCTCGATTTATAGTGATACAAAGTTTGTACAGACGCGGAAGACCATAACGATGCCAAACAATTATACGTTATTATAATGGCTATTATTACCATATTATTTGCTAAAAAAAATGATTAAAAAACATTACACAATTATTTTATCTCCTTAATTAATTCTTGTCCTTTATTTTTTTTAACGCTTTACAGCATGCTGTATTCCTCGCTATGTGTACACTAATCCTTTTACATATTTTTCCAAACTCACCGTATGATTACATCATTAGGCAGACTGCAGTGGAATGAAATGGAAAAATAAAACGATCTAAATGAAAGACATAAAATGGCAGAGTGATCGAAGAGTACGTGACATAATTCATTTTTCCATTTATCTCATTGCATAATGCTATTGGCAATCGAAGATCAAAATAGGGTTGACTTACTGTGCCTCATACAATAAATATAACCGAAAAAAATAACCAGAAAAACAAAACAAATTCGTTTTTCTCTCTGAAATGGAAAAAAAAACATTCAAGGAGAAAAATGAACGCATGCTGCTTCCCACTAGAAGAGGGAAAGCGAAAAACGATGGAGAGGGAAAGAAAAGAGAAAAAAAAAATATAGATAACGATGATAAAAAAAATAGTTGAAACATTCACGAAAATGAAAGGGAAGAGACAGAGAGCATTTGGAATGTCTCTTTAAACGATATGTTCATATCCTGATTTTACGATTTGTGTATGGCAGAGTACCTCACAGAATTCATCCACTTTAAGTCGTTCACTTGCGTGAGTTTATCGTTTTGTTGGAGTGGGGTAAAATGGGCAATCCCTGAAGATAGATCCCCTTTAAGCTCACCCCTTCAAAGGCTCGCCTAGGCCAACGGGATTCACGGCCTCGATTTACTATAGACATTACTTGGGGGTCTGTGGATGTGAGAGGGGGTCTGGTCTGAGCCAAAATCAATTCTCGCGCGTCTAGGTATATATATACTCGAGTTTGCGCGTTATTCAGAGAGACCAGACATTATTCGTATTTAAATTTTCTGGTTAAAGGGAACGGTAAGATGAGTAGGCATGTTTTAACCGAGGCTTTGGTCAATTGAGAATTTATCACATTTGTGACCTTTGGACCGCAATTATCATCTCATTTGGATTAATTTGGCCCTCATGAACAGTTGAGGAGAGGTAAAAGAAGTAGAGTCAGTCTCAGCGTACAGTCATTTTTCATATTATATTGTGTATAAATTTTTTTATCTGATAATTTCCCTATCAAGCCCCCAAATTTTTTATGATCTGAAACACTTCCACGGAAATTTAGGAGCGACTAAAGAAAAATTAGGTATTCCATTAATTTTATGATTATTCCTTCAATAATTTTTTTTTGTTGCAAAAGGGTTCTTTGCTTTGCATTGTATTATTAACTTATCGAGAAATAAATTACGGCTATAATTATCAGTTTTATGATTCCGTAACAAAACGTAAACTATGAAAATTTGGAGGTAAACTGAAGAGTCAGATTATTTGGTTCTAAAATATTAATTTACATTGAAAATATAAGTTGTAAAATTTTGGTCTGGTTTCTAGTTAAGACTGCATATTGAAATCCTTCCTAAAACTTGAAACTGGAACTCCGAATCCAAAGTCGTTCTCGGCGACGTTCAAGGGAAGCGCAAGCTTTCATGAGATCCTTTGTTGGGGCTTTTATTCCTTTACAAGAAAAAAAATCTGATATCTTTCGTGGCAAACTGATCGGTCCAATAACTCACTGGCTGGTAGTTCATTGTATATCATTTCTACTGAAAAATAATCTATTTTGTTGCAATCTGACGAGCATTTTTCAAATATTTTTTATTTTCTTTCGGAATTTTTATTAAAATTCCATAAAAATCATAATTACCGTCAAAACTGAAATTGAAAATTTGTTGAATATGATCATTTAAGAAATTGCAAAAATTCCAGGAAAGTTGTATATGACTTTTTTATTTATATTACGCTAGAATGCATAAAATTCAATTTAAAAAAAGACGTATAGGATATTTTATTGGATACTAGAAGAATTTGGAGAACTCTAGGATGGAAAATTCAGGTTCAGTGCCAGAGCTTAATTTCAAAGTGAGACTAACATTTTTGTTGGAAATATGGAGTTAATGAGAGGGAAAAAACAATTCACTCTATCTAAACCCAAAGTGGCCATCAATTTTTTTTTTAATTTTTGCGGACACGACCGATAAGTGTAATTTATATGTAAAATAACAATTATCAACTATCTCACTATTGAAAAACGACTCACTCATACTCCTACTTTTGAACAAATTGCAGGATTTTTACATCAGAGAAGGGAACTTTTTAAAATAGCGTTTGACATTCTTGTGACGTCACAGAATAATTGGATGCGATTTGGAATGGATGGGAGGGGATCCGGGATTTTCAATACAACATTTACGTTAAAATTTATTACCGAAAAAATAAACAGTCCGAGCCGGAATTCAAATAATAATTCGATGTTCATTCTCTATAAAAATAATTATAACATTCACCTCAATAATTTAGACTTAAAGCTATCAATTAAAAAATTAATCTGATGAGTACTTACTTTACTTTAAGAGTTTTTCTCACTGACAATCATTACGTTTTTGGTACATAATTTCAGAGACTTCGTTTCTGAAATTACGTCAATGATTTATTATATTAAACGTGATGTCTTATCAATCATGAGATATCAAACATCAGTCACTTCATTCGAATCGAAAATTGTATTCTCTGTGGCTGGATTCGTCTATTGTTTGAATACTGAGTCCATTGGGTCGTCGTGTTGTACTCGCGTCATGACATGCCTCTCATATTCTCACCCAGAATTTGAAGATACCGAACTTTTTAATTAGTTCACCTTAACATTCTGAAAATTCAATCTCTTCATCGAATAGTCCAATTGAACCGACCTCACTCCGCTCCACACTCGGATCATTGATACAGTTATCGATCGGAAAGCGCCTGGCTCTCATTAATTCATGAGATAATCGCGAAAATTCACCTAGAGCTTTAGGAATTTTTCGTTTTCAGCCATTAGAGACTCAAAAAAAATTCTCAACGAATCTTACAGAGTTAAAATCTAAAAAAAAATGTAGTATATGTGTGTATAACAAAACGCATTGTACAAAGGAAATATCCGCAATCATGGTTTTTCAGTAGATAATTACTAGAAAATATTGTGTTATGTATATGCAAAGCTCACTGCAGAAAGCCCCGAAAATGATTAAACAAAAATTCAAAACTATTTCTCATTCAATTGCGACTATGTATGGAAGTTAAAGGATTCTTCTTGGATCGAGTTTAAAAAGAACTTATAAATAATATACAGCAGATTAAGACAACATAGGTGTAATGCGATTCATGTACATGTTGTTTAAAAAAAAATTGAATGTGTAAACAAAAGATGAAAAAAAAATCTAATTAGGCATTACTCCGAATGCCAATTTCAAGTTTTTTGAGAAAATTTAGATTATAGAGTTTTTACTGAGCTCATACAGCTTGCTTCGTCTTTTCATTATTCTGTTTGACTAATAATTTTGTTTGCTTAAAAAAATGGCATAATGCGAATATAGAGTATAAAATTTTTATTTGGATTTTTCTATCAAAGCCTTTACCGTCCTAAGTACTGATGTATAATGTAAATGATGAAAAAAAATAATAATAATGAGATGGAAAATTACTCGATCATCTGTAACCAATTTGTAGAAATCTTATGGAAAAAAAAACTAATGAAAACAAAATTGAAGTAATGGTTAAATAATTGTGCAATAGGGAAAAAAAAGATGAATTGTTCAACGTGGAATTTATTCCTCTTCTTCGTATTATCCTTGCGAAGCTATTGTATTTATAATTCAATATAACGTATAATATACATATTTCCTTTTTAATACATATTCACTGTTGATTACATCAGTGCTATTGAGGCCAATGAATACACAGTAATTTTTACATACATAAATACGACGTAAGTAGATATTAAAAAAATTATTAAGTTAGAGGGAATGGGATAAATCGTTGAGAGCACCAAAACTATACAAGGTAAGTACGTATGAATTCACTGTGACCCTAGTTCAATATTAGTACATATATAATATATAAAAATTTCTTTGATAAAATAAAAGGAGACTAAAAATAAAGGGTAAATCAAAATAAATTAGATATCAAATTAAATAGCTCTGGCAATACTTTCCATCGTCTTGTCTCCGCTCATTCGTAACTTCTGTTGAAGACTTGGTTTTACGTTCACTTGGAAGTTACGTTTTTTAATACTTCTCACCGGATTATTTTGTTGATTTTTGCAACTGCTGATTTTTTATGGATAAGCGAGCAATCTCTTCACCCAGCGTGTCGATATTGTCCTAGAATGATACGAAATTTTTTTTTTGTCATTTGAATGGTATCCAACTCTTCAGTTATTGATTTCGTTAGATTGTCGTTCTTTTATTAGAGAATAAAGGGGATATCAGATGAAAACTGACCTTAAGAGTGATATTTTTCAACAAGGCATCCTCAAGCACTGCCTGCAGTTTCTGATTGATCTCCAACGACAATTCCAACGTCATATTATCATCGGATACTCGGTGGTTATAA
Source organism: Psyttalia lounsburyi (assembly GCA_030522865.1). Lineage (NCBI taxonomy): Eukaryota > Metazoa > Arthropoda > Insecta > Hymenoptera > Braconidae > Psyttalia > Psyttalia lounsburyi. Next base: position 19,058 of record JAPYZN010001034.1, read on the forward strand.
ACAGATGCCATTATCCCACCGTGTCTCGCTAATTCCGCCTGAGTTCAACAAAAATAAACGAAGTTATTGGGTAAACCCTGTACATGTTCGCAAATTTGAATAATCAGGGATGAATTGAATATTAAATCATTCAAATTAGGTAAATTAATCGACGAATTGGTATATTCAATCCAACTTTCAAATGCATTATTTCATTTCAATTCAAGCCGCTAATACAGAACTTGCGTGAAATGTTGTATAGATATTTTATTTTTATGAATTGAAAAATCAATGGTTTTCGACGACAATTACCCGGGCATGCCTCATAAAATGGCTAGACGAAGTTGACTGAAGTTTCATTTCAGACAGCTAAATAATGTTGAACTTTTCGTACTGAGTTATTCGTTAACAAGCTTGTTTGCTTACTTAAAACTTTAAGGCATAAAAAAATCACTTATTTAGTGTCAATTTAAGGTTGAAAAAACGAAGGCTAATTCTTTATTTATTATTCCACACATTTACAAAGAAATTAAATGTCAAGTTTCCACGAGGAAATTTTCACTTGGACAAATTTATGAAGAAGTCTTTTTTTTAATTTCTGAACCAAAAACTTACTTATTTCAAGCGAAGGAATATCGTCTATGAATAAAAGATTGCATTCTCATAAATTAAGACGACGGAAAGTTCGGATGACGAAAGTTAAAAGATTAGTAGATGAATTTTGAGACACGAACTCTTAATTTAACAAATTTTGGATTTAATTTAATCCAACAAAACTTTGGATTTCCACAATTGAAAGTGTTCTTTGAAGTTATAAAGAACATGACATTAAAATAAATTTGGGTAAAAATACTAATTAGTATTCATTGAATAATAACTATCTACTCTATTTTTTGTAGAGTTTATCAAATTTCAATAATTTCCAAGTTTTTTGTCTGCTAGATTTCAGTGTCAAAGAATTGTAAACTTCAAAGTTCGTTACTGGAAAACGAAAAACTGTTTTTCTTTGTATAACTTTCCAATTCTCTAGATCATTTGACGTAAAATATATATAGTCTTTACTCACGGCATTCCTCTTACTCTTCAAATTCTTGAGTGTGCATTAAAACGCAAGAAAAATTGATGAGTAAAATCTTAAGACGTTTAATTAAAATTGTAAGACGTCTAATCAAGTCAAAGCGTTAATAAGAAACAGCAAGTCGACCAATAAAAGAATGTACCTTATATCTATCTCGTTCATTGCTCCCCATGGCATCAAAATTCTCATGCAAAATATAATTCTGGATAATTTTAGTTTTTTTCTGAAGTTCAGCGACGAGAGCCCTGGTATGTTCCTCTAAGAAGTCGAGTTTTTCTGCTCGTCTCACGTTTATCCTCTGCATCTTCAAGAGTCTTTCAATCAGCGAGTTTTTATCTAGATCGTTATAAGGCGAAGTAAACTCTCCATTAGTACTATTTTCCGACGACGAAACCCCGTTCGCAGCATCCGGTGCATTTAAAGAAGTGTTAGAAGACGTTCTGGGGGTTTGATCGAAGGATTTTGCTGGTGAAGATGCTTCGTAAGACTCGAGCTTCTTCCGGCATTGTTGCAGCTCCCGAGTCATTTCTTTGACGGATGACTGATGTTTCCTCTTAAGTACTAGGTTTTCTCCCTGAATATCCTCAAGTTTTTGGGATAAATTCTGAGCCAACTGGGTTTGCTCAGCAAGATGTCTAGCTAATATTTCACACTCTTCAGTTCTTTTGGTGGTTTCGAGCGCAAGGCTCTCATCCAATGATTTAACTTTGGATTTCAAACCAGTGATACTCTCTCGCAATGGCCCCTGTTCAGTTTCTAGTTGATTTGCTTTCGCCTCAATTGCTGTGAATTCCGACTGAAGACGAACATTTTTATCTGTCAATTTTTGAGTGAATTCCAACATGTGAGCCTCCCTCTGTCTGCAACAATCCATATCCGTTTGTAATTCTTGATTCACGAGCCGCAAACGTTCGACTTCTGCTTCGTTGGAGGCCAGACATTGTTCTTTACTGTAAGAACGTTTTTTTTTTTAGAATATCAAATTCGTGGGTAAAATCATTGGCAAAGTTTCATCGATATTAGCTCAGGAGGAATCTATGGATAGTTTCAATTATTCTAAAAAGAATATCTATCGACTTATATAGAATAGACTGAGTCAATCGGCAATTGTTTGGTTATGGTTAATACGGGGTGTATTCACGAATTCGAGATTCAGATTCTGATAAAGAGTTTTTTGATAAAAGACTCGAGAATTAGAAATAAAAATGGAGGGCAGTGTGGGTACACGTGCCACATAGTCAAAATATTCAATGCCAAATGTTATCAATGCAAAGAGAATAACTATTAGAAAATGACTACTATAACTATTATTAGTATTGGCTATTAATTGACAATAATTAATTATATCTTGGAAATTGCCGTGTGCGTTTTTCTTTGAATGGTGATGTTTTTTTAGCGAAAAAAATTGGAAAATATTGAACCGCCAATAAATGGAAAATGAGAATATAGGAGAGAGCTTATTGTCAGGTAATTCAAAAACTCAATCTAGCTAGGATCTTTTTTTATTACTTAATTTTGAACTTTTCGCTGAGTCATATTTTCAAAAAATTTTAAAAACTTCTGAATTGATGATTTTTCTTATGTTCTCAGATTTTCTTAACTTAAGATATAATAAGATGAATTAACATTAAATAAGCAACTAATTTTAAAATGTTGTTATTCTATGTTGAGTCATAAAAAACATTTTAAAAAATGTTTATATTATTATTGAGCCGTCGAATTAACTTTCACTGTCCAATCACTGGATGGATAACTAAATGGATAATTAAATAATAAAACTCACTGAATAAGTTGAAGTTTCAGAGTTTCCAAATGTGAAATTTTGCCAGTCAGATCCACAATTTCCTTCTGTCTCTGATCACCAATGATCTTGAGGTTACTCAAATTACTTTCATACATCAATCTTTCCTTTTCCAAGTCTTGAATTTTCAGGCTCAACGAATTGTTCTCCTCGATCAGAACTTGCTGTCGATTCTTCAGTGATTCTACTTCTTTCTCCAGTTTCGATCGCAACATTTCTTTATCTTCTGTCACATGGCGCTCTAGAATGAGTCGTGCCTGTTGTTCTTTCAATTGTTGGTCAAGAGTTACTGCTTTGTTCTCCTCCGAGCGTTGGAATTGTCGTATTGTCTCTTGAGTTTCACGACGCATCTGATCACATTCGTCCTTCATCTCGTTGATCCTTGCCTGCAAAATAATGAAGACGAATTTTTCGTGACGATTGTTAGATATCTCCAGTGAGGCTAGAAATTGAAAAGTCAAAGTATTTACCATTGCTTTGTCTAATTTTTGCTGTGTTTCTTTCTGCATCTCCATTTCTGTTTTCAATTTTGTTTGTGACCAGTTCAATTTCACGTCCTTCACGTCGCTATCCTCTCTGAGTCTCTCAACTTCTTTTTGGCATTCCACTAGTTCTTTACATTTTATGTCTAATATTCCACAGATTCTTGTGCGTTCGCCCAGTGCCTGTTTCAATTTATTCTGAAGCAACTCGTTGTCTCTGGTCAAATCTTTCAGCTTCTTTTCAGCTGAATCCCTTAACCTATGGAAATATAGGAGAATTATTACATGTAAAATAGATATTAAAAATAAATAAAAATAAAATATCGTAATAACTTCATTCGTGGGCCGAAATGATAATAAAACTAAAACGGGTTTTCGATTGTTCAGACTAAATTTTGTCAATTGAGTTGTGTGACAAAGCATTTAAACGTTTATGAATGTTTGATGTTATTGAAGGAACATTTTGCAAAAGAATATTTTTAAAAACATTTCGTCCTGGATAAAAATAGACCTGAAATTGACGAATGAAAGCCAACTTTGTATCTAAAGATTAAATAATAAAATCACTGTAAAATGAAAGATCTGATATTTAACTATGGATTTATATAAAAAAAATCAGTGAAAAACAAATCATGTCTACTTCGTTGACTTGAGTTTTGATAATTGAGGAATCATGAGATGAAATTCAAATAATTATCGCACCCATAAAACACTGATTAAATTCAATGCAATAATTGTTCTCTATCTGTTTTCCCGTTCAATTATCCCCATTTTATCTACTCTAAAATGAATTATTCTTAAAAATATTATAAAAAAATAATTCTCCAAAATAAATTTAGAAAACTATTTTATAGAAAATTTGCAAAACTGAAGTTAGAGAAGCTCCTTTAAACCTCGTAATTCTCCAGATATTTACTGCGAATAATTCTCACCTGAATTGTTGAAAATTTTTTTGAATTTTTTCTAATCGGTAATGGAACCCTTACAATAATTTTTACTTACCTTTGCGTATCAATCAACTGTTTTTCTCCAACCGCAAATTTCATAACCATACTTTCTCTTTCTCTATTAGCGGCAGCATAATCTCTCTTCAACTCTTCTTGAGTTATCATCGCCGTTCGCAATTCCGTTGTCAAACGTTCAATAGTTCTCTCTCTATTTTCAATTTCAATTGGATCATTCTCCTCTTCCAATTTCCGATTTCGTTCCTCTAACTGTTTTATCCTCGCGATCAGAATCAATTTTTCTTCTCTCATTAGATCCGAATTTTGGAGATTTGGAGTTAATTCTCCATTAGCCTGATTATTTCCAGGTTCAATTTCACCATTGGTCAAAGTAGAATCGACAGGCAATGATAATGTGAACAAATCTTGAGTGGAAGTACTATTTTTTTCTGGGTTTGATAGCTTCAAAGGAATTTCGTCAGAATTGTCCACTCCATTACTATTGGGAGCTCCAGATAACTTGCCAGTGCCGATGTTCTGCATGGAACCAAATTTAATTGCATCCAAGTTTTGCAATTTTTTTCTGTCGTTTCCAGCATAACGAGTGGCAATAGTTTGAGGTAATAATGCTTTCTCCATGATATTTGTCGATTTTTCAGTAATGAAGGTCAAAAAATTTCGACTTTTGTGGAGGAACTGGGCATTCGACTGGATGAGATTGATAGAATTGGTTGGCAGTGAGATTTTGACTAGCCTGCTGTCTTCAGAAAGGGATGATCTACGGGGATGATGAGTCGCTGAGCTTCTAGAGTCCAAAGTTTCACGAATTCTGTGAACGTCACTTTCACCTTGACCCAAATTTTTGTTGAGAGGCGCATTTTCTTCGGAGTTTGATAATCGTTTTCCATTTGTCAATTCCAGAGTAGTTTCGAAGGGGGAAGAATCAGGAGCAGAAGTCGGAGGAACTAATCACAGAATTATGTGTATTAAAATTTTACTATTATGGAAGGGTACAAACGTAGATTTTGGAGCAAGAATGTTCAATAGAAGATGCTCCATAGAAAAGTATTCAGTATTCAGGACATTTGGATCTATAAAGAAAACGTTGGTAGATAAATATGCTCATTTTTTGTATAAAGATTTTTCGACATAATTTGCACTTAGTGTAAGAGAGTTACTAATGAAAATTGAAGAAAAAAAGACAGATCCTCAGTATTAAAAACATGTTCTGTTCTTTTTGACAACAAGTAGTGGTGAAATAGAAAATTTTGAGAATTTCATGGTATGACTTTTTTAATGGACTTTGAATGTCTTTGAAATCTATTTTCATTCCTTGTGTTCTTTATAAATTGCTCAATATTTAAAGTATATTAGCTAATGACTTGACCAAATTGATATTAAATTTCTGTCTACGTCTAAATTTCTCCAGGTCGGAAATTAGGTTTGCTAACGATTTAATAATTATTTACTGCGTAATCAATCGTGGGAATTTGGAGGTGACTAATTTTTACACCCGGGCCTTAAGGACTTCCATCCCTTGAGATCAATAGATTTTCAGTACTGAATCCTTGAAATTTTTGTTTTGAAACTGAATATCAATTTTCTAGTATAATGGCTTCTATAATCACCAGTTTTTACACACATAAAAAAAAATCAATAGAAACTCTAGAAAACCTAGGAAACCTAAGAAACTTAGAAGATGTTTACTTCTACAGGTTCACTCAATAATTTTAATAGAAGAAATCTTAATAGAAAGATATTAACGGGAATTCCCAATCTATCCAATTTTTCCTACAGAATATCTAATCGAAACCGATAAGAAAAACAGATCAAATTTTTGATAGAACTTAATGAAAATCCGATAAAAATCTAATAGATATCCTATAAAATTTTGATAGAGTGCTAATCAAATTTCTTAACCAATTGTAGAATGTTCTATTCAATTTTTGGAGTTGCTGTGCTTGATAATGTTGTAGGGAGACCTGCGAAAGTACATATTGTACAAAAACCCCTTGTTCCTGGAAACTAGGAGCATTCTGAAAAATTCCTAGGGAACATCCTCGAGAAATTTGTCATGGCCAATATTTTGGAAGAGAAAGTGAATAATCCAATGAGTTTTTCAATTTACCAAGGTTAGAAGTCTCTGAAGATGTTTCATCCCTCATCGTCGGCCCTTTGGAATCCCCGGGGGTATCTGAATCCATCATAGCATCTATTAATGATCCAAGAGCGTTAAAACCTGACTTTCCGAGTATGACCTGATAAATGCACGATTGGAGTATTAATTTCCATTATCTCACCAGTGTTAGAGTGAAGTCCCGGTAGACCTGATGGCACTTCAGAGGATTCCAAAACCTCGACGACAACATCCTCACCCAATTTACAGTTGATCTCATCCATTCTTAAGAATGTTGAGTTTCTTTGGTGAAACAGCCAGTGGTTTACTCTCTTTAATCATAATACTTGCCGTTTTCTCCAGGACTCGACTATCATCGGAGCAATGGAACTGGATTCATGAACTCTGTGATTTTGTCAACACTTCGGGGAGAAGGTACTTTCAATTTTTATTCACAAATTAGGCATTTATCATTGAGAAATTGAAACACATCCGCGATTTTCCAATAACCTACAATTAATTGAACGTCAGCTGGTCGTGTCAACAACTGTCAAAGTGGAGACGCCATTTTATAAATTGTGAGTGGTACGATAAGTTGTGGAATGTGCATGCGTTGGTGCTCCACATATCCTATGGCTATGGTCCACAAGTTCTAACTACACGCACTTATGCTTGAATAGGCGGTGTATTAAAAGAAAATTCCGTCAGCAATTGAAGACCTATTGAACAACGTTTTTTCTATGTGAAGATTGGACAGATAAAAAAAACCATAGAAATGGTTCTCCACACACCATGCAGCAAACTGTTTGTCGACGAAGCGTCGATGTTGCGCTAAATTTTAATATGGCCTTAGCAAAAATGCTTTTCTGGGCCGCAGGAGAAAAATTTTGTTTGCCAAATTTTTATTTACTGGAGATTTTCAGGGCCAGTTTTTAGTTAAACTCACCAGGATTACAGCTTCGATTAAGCGAAGATTACCATAACCGAGGCTTCAACCATTATTAGTTGAGCCGAAAACTAGCCCTGAAGTTTTAATTATGACAGATCAGAATCAGATTTATGTTTACTTCCAAATTAAAAAATTAGGTAAGAAAGGAAATTTAGAAAGAATTGATAATCGTTGAAAGAATTAATCGAAAGTCACAATGATCCTCTGGTGTGAAATGATTCTCATGATTGAAACCAAATCAGGATTACCTGGAAATGATTTATTCTAAGTAATGGGACTTTCAAAAAGCGAATACTTCTTACAAGTAGGGGAGATGGGGCTAAAACGGACACTGAGGGCAAAATGGACACCGTAAAATTTTTTGGTATTTCCCGATTTTTAAATTCTTGTATTTTCATTTTTTTTTTTGTTTAAATCATGAAAGAAATACAGAATTAAATGCGTATATGTGCTTGGATGGATGAAAATTTAGCCACTAACGTCTCAATTTTTCAATTAGGCAGAATTACGAAATCTAGTGAATATGCATACCTTCTCACAACAATCATAAATCAATAGATACATAAAATCACCTTAAAACATTCCTCAAACTTTTATTTTCAAGATATTAAGAACAGCTAAATCATTTCAAGTTTAATTGTCAATTACTGATGATGCGTTGAAAGTCGATAATTGAAACTTAAAATTGGATCAAACAAAATGATTTTTATGAAAAAAAAAATTTTAGTTTTGCCCCCACCCGCCCAACAAAATATTTTCGTCGACAGAGGTTGTCCCTTTTTGTAGTTATATTCTGAGCCATTTGAAAGTGCTC
>JAPYZN010001035.1:0-22894 GCA_030522865.1 Psyttalia lounsburyi
CAAATAAAAGTACGTAGCTTGGCTGCCACAGTTCGGCCAAGCATCCGTTACTGTCCATAATTTATTTGTGTATTTTTATTCAATTATTCTGTCATGTATTCGTCCCTGAGTAACGTCAATCAGTATCTTTTTTTATGCCGCTCGCTTAATTAATCAATCATAATTAAAACAGAGACTTTTTTTTTGATCCGGGATACTGGGTCAAATGGCAAACCCAGGTGTGGCCGAAGTTCGGGGAACGAGCCTTGGCCATAATTCGGCGCCAGGCCTGGCCCCATGTTATCATCCCAGGCTTCCACCAGGTCTGGCGCGGTCTTGGCGTAACAACGGGCCCCGAACCACGGCAGCCCGGCTGCCGAGCTTGGACCAAGCTCGGCCCAATTGGTTTTTCCTGCCTGGGATATAAAGAATTCCTAAACTTTATATCAATCATTTCTTCAAAAATATAAAAAAAAAAATGAATCACTAGATCGCAATGTGAGAATTAAATTCAGACATAAAAAAATTCAAAAGAAAAAAATCGATAAGCGGAAAATCTGAATCCATTGTTTAAATCCTCCACCGCACCTCTCTTGCATCGAAGCAGCTGATGTTCAAAGCACTGTACTTAACATTATCTACGTGAAAGTCAATCGATGGAAATGGGAGTCGCAGCACGTGCGTGGATAAATGCGTTACTGCACGGATGCAACGTGCGAAGTGCTTCGCTAATGGGCACGTGGCCACCTGTTTAATGTTCCTCTGGCGGCGTCATACAAGATACCACATTCACCTTTTCCTCATCCCTCTCTCGGCACTTTGTTCAACCATCCCTTAGAATGTTGTTTTTGCCACCGGTTCAAGTCTTTGTGTCACTGAAAAAGGCCACCTGCACCTCTCTCGCGCGAGACAATTTTTGGTGATCAGAAAATCCGTTGTATTACTTCGTATTAAAAAACGTTGGCAACCGAGAAGGTGCATGGAATCAATGAAGAAATTATCAAAACCTCTTTATTAGTCTCGCAAATTGATACAGATTTTCCGCAATTCGGTTGAAAATTCTTGATACAATGCTCATATATCAGCTGATTTAAAATATTCTCATCAGACAAATGCGTATCGTTCTATGTACTAACGAATCATTTTTTTTTACTTTATTATTGTATTGATTTTGTTGAAAAAATTGGCAGAAATAATTTTTTTTTCATGTTTTTTTATCCGACTCTTGTTTCGGGGGAAGGTTCGCTTCAGTTCGCAGCACTCATCTCGAACCTCAAATTATTATTGTTATCGTCTGATGACGTAATGCATCAAATGCGGAGAATTCTGCACAGAACAAAAGGTATCAGTATGTGCTATTATTCTTTACTCCGGTATTTCTACTGTGAACCGTACTGTTAAAACGTGTAATAAAGTACAAAAAGAAAATCGTAAAAGTCTGTGGCTGATAGATGACGTGTTTCATATATTCAAGAGCCCTCTTATAATATTTCCCCGGGTATAACCCCTTTTCTCGTCGTGTTTGACGTCTCCAACCCCGGCTCACTCAGCCACGTTGTGTATAACTGGATCGGTGCACAGTGGCCGTTCAACGTGCGGTTCGTATTTTCGCTCATTGCCCCTCGGGGCTAAACACCCTTCCCTCGGACGCTCCTATCCCTTTTACGGGGATGTATGGACGAGTGTACACGGCTGCCATGAATTAAGGGGCATTCACTGGAAATCACGACTCCATTCCCCCGAATTTTTCTTGAATAATTGTTTCGAAATGAAAAAAAATATAAGCCACGACCGTTGAATTGAGAGGATATCTCGGAGGGTGAATATATATATATATATTTTTTTTTTCACTTCTGAAAAAATTATTTCTACCGCAAAAAGCAATTATGGTGGAAATGGAAAAAATAAAGTGCTCGGACGTGTTCGGTGCGACCTCTCTCTCTCTCTGTCTCCCTCCCGCCCCAGGTTTATTTCATGCTATCGAATAATACGAGAACTCTCTGACCCTCGGCCATGATCCATTGTTAACGAAGCCTTCGGTTATTAATCCCCGAGCGATACGCTCAAATGCGTAGAGTGCCAAGTTTTTGGGTGAACTCCCCTCGGTGAAACAGAGGGCTTTTTCGAACACCGGAATCGAAGGATTAAGCTTTATTCCAACGTCTCATAATCTTAATGGAGTACAAAACAAAAATATCCGAAAAATGTAGTCTCGCTTTCTTCTCCCTGACGAGATGACTTGCATAGAGGATATCTTTCGCCAAGTTCTCAAGATATTTAAATAAATCGCTAGAATTATTACGAGCTACGCATTACCTTCGAGACGAAAAAAAAGTATCATATGATTGAAAAAATTAATCAGTAGTCAATGCCACTAATTCCCCTTTCCCAATTAGGCATGAAATTCCATTCTCCATTATTGCATTTCAAAAATAATTTGTGGACGCAGTCACGACAATTTCACCCTCCACTATTCTCCTTCAGCCTCTTCTTTGAGGGCCCAATAGCAGAACTAAGGACGGAAAAAGAAGACGAACGACTAGTGCATCGAAGCAAAGATTAAGAAAAGGGAAAAAAAAGAAATCTGCGGATCCCAGTCACCGGGCTTTTCCCCGACACCCCTCGCTCCCCACGACCATGTAGTAATATCACATACACACCGGTGCCATGTACTCCACTGAGAATGTGCCCAGGTGGTCGGATCATTGAATCCCATAAAATCGTGTCTACCTCGGATCGTCGAACCTCCTCGATCACGTCCTCGTTATTCTCGCCGATTTTTTCTCTTTTCACCTCTCAATTTATTTTATTCTACCACTCCAACGTCCATCCCGTGGCCTCTTCTAACACCCACGTCAAATATTTATTTTCACCCTTAACAATTTATTTTTACTTACCATTGTTCCCTCAAAGTGGAAAATTGAAAGAAATTAAATGTGGAGAAATTAAGTGGGAAGAGGGCTTCAGAGTACTCGACTTTACTTTAGAATTTTCTATTTTCCACTTGTCCGTGTAAAGGAAAATAAGAGCGCGCTCATAAATGAACAATGCCATATAATTCTGTCGCCTGAGCATAACCAGAGTACTTTACCACTCCTCCTCCTCCCGCCCCCTCCCTGCCCAATGTCGTAGAAAATTAATTAATTGAAAAATAATTAGAATTTTGTTTGAGAGAAAAAAATGGCTTTAGTTTTTTAATACGATATCACCTTCAATTCATTTTTTTTAACATCAAATGTAATGATGTTAAGGGTGACCATTTATAAATCCAAAAATCATTCCCAATGTAATCCGAAAAGCGATAAAACAATAATAATTTTCAAAATGCAAATGGAAACTTCATGGAAAATAAACGGATAGACACGTTATAAATATTTAAAAAATGAAATGTCCAACTCCCCCACGTCTCCACCACCCAAATCAAATATTTATTCTCCCCCTTGACAATTTACTTAATTCTCCCCCTTGTGTTTGAAAAGTAGAAAATTGTAAGAAATTAAACATGTCGAAATTAAATGCGAAGAGGTCTTCATACTACTCGACTTCACTCTCGAGCTTTCTGTTTTCAACTCATTCATGTGAAGGAAAATAGGCGCGTGGTAATAAACGGACAATGCCACACTGTCGCCCGAGTGTATCCAGTGAGGTCTACCCCCCCTCCTCCTGTCCCTCAACCCGCATAAATGTATACAACTGGATTGTGCATGCCACAGTGTAGGAGGGAAGATGAACGTGTGAATGGAGACTAATCGTTTCTTCGCGCGCAAGCCTTTCTCCAACCTTGTGCCAGTGGTAGCTTCGGCGTTGCACCTTATACAGGGACATGACTGTATACCACCCATAGCCCGGGATCTCTTTCTCCACTGCATTGTTCCGCAGTCGTGCACTCGTCGACTGGAGCCCTCATTGTTCCCCATTTTTCTTTTTTCTCTTTTTCTTACGCTCTTTTACCTCTTTTTCTCGGGGTTTCTCCGGTCGGTGTTTCTCGCTTTTTTTTCCATGTAATTGTTCACCACGGACATGCACTTATTGTCTCATAAACAGCCTTTGTGGAGTTATTTTAAAACAAATGTTCTTTGGGTTTTTGAGGTAAATGGGGTAATTTGTGAGGGCTTCGGGGGTAATTCCTGCGGTTTCTTTGTCATTGTTAAGGTTGTCTACCAATAGGGATATTTCCGTATTTTTATCTACTTTTATTTTGTTATTCAATTGAAATTATTGTAAAAAAAAGAGTTTTTCGTTTTACGGGGAAATATAATAGTTCTTTGATAAGTTCATTTTTATTTTTATCGAGAGACTCACGATTCGAAAATTTTAAAAAGTGAAATGTCTCCCCTTGATGTAATAAATTAAATCGAGCTGCGATTGCGGTTAAAAAATTATTGAATAAGTAGATTCAACTAGATTTGGTTTGAGACATCTGTGCAAACGTTTGTCGTCCCTATCCTTTCAGTGGACTGCCATTTCGGTGGACCAAAGGTCTTTTAAGACGTCCACTGCGAGTCTCTGGACTTGAATGCGATCTAAAATAAAAGCAACAAGCCAATGTCGGAATCAATCACTCCCTCTCAGGTTGGGGATCTGAAGATCCCCCGAAAATTTCCCTTTTGAAGATGACTAATCAAAGGCCCTTTCTTCTCTCTCCCCCTCGAAAAAAACAAAATCTTAAGTAGTTGATAGGCTCTTAAAATCATATACCCCAGGTAGCTCAAAGTGTAACGTAATACCGGATTACGGTCGATGCCGTAATACTTAATCAGCTTAGCTAAAATTCAGGGAAAACCGATCGAAACCTTGGCCATAAAGATCAACTCCAGAGGATGCGAAATTTACGTAGAGTAACCCTGGTGGTTTCGGTAACCTAGCAACGCGTCACAGCAACTCTCTCTCCCTCTCCCTCTCCCTCTTCCTCTCACTCTAATATCTTTCCTTTCGCTTTTATCCTCAACCAGCCCCCAGCGGAGTCACTCTCGCTATCGATATTCCAGGGCAAGGGCAAATTTACGCATCCACAAGTGAAAAGTTATATTTGCCGGGAAAATGGGGGGATGAAAAAAAATGTGAAGATTAATAAGCGAAAATGTTGTATTTTTCTCGTTATATTCCCACTACAATTTTTTTATTTATCATTGTGGGATGGGAAAAGCAGGCGGAAGCGACATGAAAGACGGTAACCAACACCACGACACGGGGAGAGAGCCGAGAGAGAAGGTCTGACGTCGCCTTGGAGCCCTCCAACGAGACAGTCCTCTTCTGTCCTTATCTACTCCCCCAGCATCCCGACGCGTCTTCATTCCAGTACTTTGCTTTGGGTCATACAATATTCACTCCCATCCGGGATAACGTCAAAACAAGAACCGTCGCTCTCGAAGGCAACCAGCCAAAGGCTCCATTGCCAATACACAAGTATACGTGAAGTTACGTCCATACGTGTAGAGAGAAATATTTATTTTCATGGGGAGGGTAGTGTATAACTAGTTATTTCAGATTAAACATTCATATAGCTGGGAAAATGTGGGGGTTTTGAACTGAATAGGAAGCAAGCAAAGGGGGTATCTAGACCTTTATTTCGCTCTAGGGGTCGCTCCAAAGTGCAGAAAATGGACTTTTGACGGCTCGACTTTCTAAGAGAAACAAAATTATTTTCCTATTCCGATGAATGGAGATATTTGGGCAGTTGTTACGACTTACTTCATTGGTAGGGGTTGAAATCGAATTGTCCTAACCTATGCCAATTTTAATTAGTTTTCCTAATAAAAATATCCGACAAAATTTTCAAATAGTGCAGTTTTTTTTCTTTAGTGGAGATAAGAATGGCTGAATGAACGCAATTCTCGATTATCCTCCGTAAGCGAATCCCCCTCATCCACAAGAACTCGCGCATTCCCGCCAACTCAAACACACCAAGAAAGTCATCAAGATTTAGTCTGCACTCAAGGGCCTTCCTCACACCTCCAATTTTTCACACAAATATCCCTCCTGTACTGCCCTTCTCCCGCGACTCTCAACAACTGTCCAAGCGTGGAGATGATCCGCGCGAGTTCCAAGAATGCACGGTCCTCCCTGGATCCCCTCGAAAACACACATACAGATGCTGCGGACAACGAGAGATAACAGGAAGGCGTCGACGCGCACGGTCGATCGGCCAACGAAAATATCGTCTCGACGACTGTGTGGGTGCACCCGAGAGAGATGGAAAAATAAAGAGTGAAAGAATCTAGCGGGTTAAAATGATAAAAAGAAATATAACGAAAAGAGAGAAAATAAGAGCGAGAATAGAATGGGTGAGAATGGATGGAGGATGGGAAAAAAAAGTATGAATGATGGACGTTTTTCCAGTGCCAGGGAGAGAGTTGATGCCCCGAAATGAACGAATTTTTAAGTGAAGCGAATTTATTCTCCGAGAGAATCACGAATATCATATTTTATCCACTTGTTATTCAACTTTGTCACTCCCCTAAGCTTCTCATATTGTCCTATTATCTGCTGTGATTTTATTTTTATGGAGATTTTTTTATGCCCCGGGAATACAATGACAAAGTAAGGGAATGAAGGGAAAAATGGTTGAAGAACGGAGTGAATGAATTTTAATGATTAATGAATTCCTTTTTTGTTCCTTGATGCACCAATTTTTCACTTCCCAAATGGAGACATATATTTTTGTATAAGCAGAGATTCCTTCCACTGGTTTCGAAAGGATTTAGATATAGGAGAGACCTAAAATAATTGACACAGAGACGGGTGGTAAAAAAAAATAAGTGGCCGTCTACACTGAAATTGTGATGATAAAATGCAAGTGCATGGAGAAGGACTATTACGCTGGAAATGGAGAAAAAAATTGTGAATGGGAGGCTTAAGTGATGGGCTTTCAACTCGCTCTGCGACCGAGTTTTCTAGTGCGGGTGAAAAGTTTTGTGGAGATGCAATCAAACGACATTCGGGGGCTCAAGTATTCTAAATTGAAATTATTGCGAGAAGTGGGAGGAGCGAATGAGATGCGCGCCTGAGGAGTGACTTCATCTCTTCGCTCGGTCAGTTTTCGCGATTCGTTGGGAAATTATTAGACTCCATCGAGCGATGACAAGAGCTATTTTTTCGACGTTTATTCTTGATAACCTCAGTATTTTTATTCAACTATGGTAATCGGATAATTCTACGAACAATTGGAGTATATTTGATTGGATGGAGGTGGAATTGTGCAGTTGGATAAATCGGAAATTTTTTGCTGATGAGTAAAAAAAAATTATAAAAAATGCAGTTCTAGTCGATCTAAATTCAAACTGTACTGCTATTCATCAGAATATAAATATATAAGTATTTTCGTTGTGCCCAGTCCTTGGTATAATTCCGGCAATAAAATCCAAGTTCGTTTATTCTTCGAGACTAGAAAAATTTCGCAAAATAATTTGTATAATAGAAATTCCTCGTTTCATTCAACTAGAGACACTAATTGATGTCGTTAAATCTTTCAATCATCTATAATGCCACCAGAATGCATGATTATTGTCCCCCAGGCGAAAAAATAAAACTTGGAGAAACCAAAATTATACAAAATACTACTTTTCTTGATATAAAATACAGCTGAAGTTTAATCCGTCGGAATGTGAATGCATAAGTACTTGCGCTCTATCCGAAGCGTTCCTAGATATTGATATGACTCCCGGCCACAAAACCCGCAGTGTCCGTTTTTTCATCGAACGCAGAAAAATTTCGATAAACATAATCTGCATAAAAGCAATTTCACGTTTCATCGAGTTTTGCCGGTAAATGTCACAAAAAATAGCTCCAGAAAAGTGGATAAAAAAAAATTGCAACCAATGTTTCAATCTGAAAACAGCTGTGGCAATTAAACAATTTCATTAAACCCCTCAATGATCTTACTTCTGTAATACTCATGACTATTCGCCGAAAGTATTGATAAAAAAAGAATAGCAGAAAAAAATTGATATAAAAATACACCTTTACTCGATATAAAATAAAACCGGACCTTTATCCATCGAAATGCAAATACATAAGCATATCCGCTGTATCCGGAGCGTCCCCAGTTATTGGTATAACTCGCGACCACAAAGCTCGCAGTGTTCGTTTTTTCCCCCCATCCAGAGCGAAAAAAAATATATATCGAAGAAAAAAAATTGAACCAACCATACAGAATGCAGTGCGAGGAGGGAAAAAGCATTTCCACGGGTAACGTACACTCGGTCGTAACATAACCCGTCCTTTGTCGTGGCTGTGCTGCGCCGCCTCTCCGTTACTCCCTCTTCCCATCCCATCTTCTGGAGCGGAGGCTCAGAGTAAAGCTCGAGCGCAGTTGCCGAGACCGGGTACGGCGCCGTCCTCGGGGTCTTATCGGAATGGGTGTACATTACGATACGCTTTCACGCACACGTCTCACCACTCTCCCCCCTCCTATTTCACCTTCTCCACCTCTCTTTTATACTCGTTCCATTTGACTCGTACATTCTCCCAAACCCCCTCAACAACACACCACCGAGAATATCGGGACAAATGACCCTGACAAATGACCTTTATCTTCGAGACACTCTCGACTAATTATGCGTTCTGATAAACAGTCTTTATTTATGGATATTTTGGAGCATTTGTGGACATCGATGGACCATTTGTTGATAAAATTCTCCGTCCGCTACTGCGCAACCGCGTCTCTAATTCAAATCTTTCCAATAACCCACGGTAAGAGAAAAAAAAGTACTCCAAGGTATTTATGGAGCTGTTGATGGGAGAGGGCCAAAAAAGTGCAGAAAATAATATTTTCATTTAATTCGTTAATTTAAAAAAAACCTCTTATTATAGCCAAATCAAATAGTCTAGTAGAGAGGATTTTTATTTTTAGTTTGTTAAATATTTTACCTTGTGTGCAGGCAAATTTTGAGAAAAGGAGTCGACTGGGGCCATACATTGGCTGGAGAGAGAGGGCCTTATTTGCAACTGCACACTATCGCAAAATCTAATTTCGATGGTTTAACTTGCCCGATTATACCATGATTATCTGTTGTTTTAAATTAAATATTATTTTGCTTTGAGAACTATTCAGTGCAGTTGGTATTTATCAAGGTAAAAACCCTCTTAATAAAACTATTTTCTACACTCGGTCCCCCTCTGCTTCTTTCCTGCATATTTTATCGCATCCCTCAAATTAATGTACAGAATTCCCTGTAAAAATCCTTCCACGAAGTGAGAAAATTAAAATCTCGATCCCCGAGAAAACATTTACCCCTCGTTCTTCATAATAACTGAACGAGAATGTTAATTTCAACACTTTTTCTTATTTCTCGTTTAAATATTTGTCAACTCTCGTCTTTTTGGCCTGTTAAAAGCTGAGACAGGAAGCGGGGGGGAATAATTCAAAGACGGGAGGAAGGTATCGTAGGACATAGTGGCATGGTGGAAACGCGCAGTGTAGAGGCAGGTGGAATTCGCAAGGAGAGAGGAAAGCTGGAGTGAGGTTATGGAGCTGCGTTCCACAGCCGTGATATTACGTGAAGCCCCAGCAAGTTCGTACACGTTGTCTCGAAGGCTCTGCGTTCCACGATGCGGCGGCTTTGTCAACCTGACGGACCTCGACGAAGGACCGGAGTAAAAAAGGACTTCCACTGGTTGTTTACATCAACTTCCTCGTGCCTAACCTTCGTAGAATATTCCCCAGTCTCTTTTCGTCTTAAAATCTCAAGTAAACGCTCCGACAAATCTTTACTTGGAGTCACCACGATTATTCGAGTTTTGCACTAACGAAGAATACGAGGCAACAGCCTGGAATTTTCTCCGGAGGAGGTTCTTATCTCTTATTACCAGGAACAATTGTTCAACTCGCCCTCGGGAATAGCATTACATTTTTTATATTCATTTCCTTTCGTTTCTACCTCATGCTCTTGTTTACATTAATTAAAGCCATTTAAAAAAAAAAAAAAGAGCTGTGTTTTATTTGATCGAGTTGAGACCAATTATTCTGTGATATTTCTTGATATTCTTCTTCTTCTTTTATCACGTCAAAGGATAATTATAAAATAACAAAATCCCGAATTTTCTATTGAATATATTTTTTCATGCTGACAAAATATTGACAGCGTGCCGTATTCCAATTGGTATCTCATGTCTATTTAAATTCAACGCATTTTTTTTCACGACTGCAACAATAACAATAACAGAACAACAATGGTCTGGAATTTTTAATTGACTACATTTTCCATCTAGACATATCCCAATAAAATTTCTCATCACAATAGCACTGGTATTTCAATTTAATAATGATGCAATTAACCAAATAAATGTGAATTCATCCAGAATAATTGAGCTGCCCCGGGATTTTAAACTGGGACAAAATTCATGGCAATTACCGCCGATATTTTATTTTC
Organism: Psyttalia lounsburyi; assembly: GCA_030522865.1. Classification (NCBI taxonomy): domain Eukaryota; kingdom Metazoa; phylum Arthropoda; class Insecta; order Hymenoptera; family Braconidae; genus Psyttalia; species Psyttalia lounsburyi. The sequence continues at coordinate 10,350 of JAPYZN010001035.1, forward strand.
AAGCCCCTCATTGTTTTATTTTTCTTACAGAGTGGGGTAAAAAGAGGTTAGACTACTCGTGATCTCTATTGTCTGTCTTTGTTCTCGGGATCCTTCACTGTCCTTACACCCTCGAGGAAAAGTTGGGTCAGCTATCCACAACTACAAGAGGGGAAAGGATATACTCTTCTTATAGAAATGGGGGAGAACGCACGAGGCTCACTCCATCAGCCCTTCTGTTCCCTTTCTCCGCAGTAGCGAAGTCGTTCATTGATGTGAGAGAAGCCGAGAAGGAAGAACTGGGAAGCATTTGATCTTGCATTGTTGTCTGGGCGTTTCTCAAAACCGAATGATTCAATGGAGAAGTGGGAGGAGAGATTTCCAAGCGGAATATGATCACAGATGAGCCCGATTAACGTTTCGACCTGAATATGAAGAATATATTTTTCTATGCTTCCTCGTTGCTTCTATATCCACTGATAAAAATCTTATTCTTTCGATTTTTTTTTCTTCGTTTTGTGAGCTGCTTGTGGTATAAGGATGGATTATGATATCTTATTTCTGCGGTTGTCATTCAATACCACGCAACTTTCAGCGTCAAACGCTTGGGTGGAAAATAAATAGGGAAGCAGAGAGAAAAGAACAGTTGGAAAAAAAATCATGGAAGAACTTCGACTTATTATTCCCAAAATTGAAGTAATTTATAAATTTGACCGGAAATTTCAATGACCTCCCAACCCCAAATAACACATGAATTGATTCAATCTATTGGTTCAACTGAAAATTCCTCGATCACAGTTAGCCCCCCGAAACTTCCTCAACCCCATTATTCGAAAATATATCAATAAACAACGACATTGAGTGATTAGTATTTCGTCTCGTCGTTTTCCCCCCCTAACAACAAATAACACATGAATTTATTCAATCTATTGATTCCACTGGCAAATCCTTCATCACAATCAAACCCGGAGAAACTTTGCCACCCCCATTGTTCCAAAATATATCAATAAACAAAAACATTGAGTATGAGAAACACGAATTTTGCGAGTGAGACAGAGTTAAATCCGATGAAGTCGCGCGCCGGGCGTTTCCATTTTGCGTAACCGGCAACTTCGTTAGTTACGCCAACTCCAACTTGGCCATTGTCTACGCGTGGGCTTTATTACGACGTGCGCGCCCTCATTCACTCTCAGCTTCACCTCCTCCGCCCCGTGTACCTCGAATACTCCTCCACTCGTTGTGTTTCCAGGTTTCTCCATACATACGATTTCAGCCGGTTGCTCACTCCCTCTCGTCGACACCCGCGATCCATCCCCTTTCGCCCTCCTCCTTCTCCACCTCCTCCCCTTCCTCCCCTCGGCCACGGGAATCGCTCGGAATTATTGTCCGCTCGAGATTACTCGTGGGATTAACGTCGCGGCGCAATTAACGGTCGATCCATTATCACCGGATTTATTGACGGGTTTACACTCCACTTCTTCTATCTTTTACGGAAATGGTGGCACTTTGTCGATTTTTTTTTTTTCATTTTTCGTCGTTAGTTTTTTGTCGGCTACGGGCGAACGTGGAATGAGTGCTTCTAATCGTTTACACAAATTTAATTAAATTTGAACGGAATGAGTGCAGTTTTGTCAAGAATTTACAAGTGGAATTTTCGATAGACTTGTTGGAAGGGGTTGTCGAGGGTTGATGTTAGGGAACTTTTTCACCATAGAAGATAAATAACATTCGAGATTAAAAGTAAGAATATTTCGAAAAATGCGGCAGAATTTATTCTCTCGAAATCGTCAATTCCTTGATTTTTTTTCCACGAATTCCATGCATTTAAAATATATTTATGACGTATCAATTTTTGAAAGATGTGTCATAATTTAGTAATAAATATTCAAATTTTACGGAACATTACTGCGTAATACAGTGAATTTAATGTTTCTCATATGTTCTTCAACCTTTTTCATTTGGGATTTATCGTACCTAAAATTGCCATAATAATCGCAAGAAAGGGACATCGACAAAATGACAACAAATATTCACTGTTCCCCGCGAGTGTCCCCAGAAGTTTATCCGCAGATAAAATCACAATTTTTTGTTTTTGCAAAAAGGTATAATAAAAGTGACAGAGCGATAATGACACACCTCGTCATCGTTTCGCACTGTTTCATCATTTGGGGAGAGGCCTCTATCGTAATTCACCATCTCTGACAGAGCACTTTTCCCTAGCTCTCCATCCCCTCTTGCCTTTTGCACTCACACCGAAAGCTCAGTAGTTTCTTTCCATCGTGCACCGGCACGAGAGCTATCACCGATAAAAGCATTTCTAGCGATATCAATGATAAAACGAAGCATTTGTCTTCAACGGATACTCCAACAGCTCTCCCTCTCCCTCTATCTCTACTTCTATCACGCTCTCTCTCATCCGGCCATCGATAATATCGATGAGTACAGAGGGCAGGAAGTACAACGTCACGAGAAAAAATTATCAGAAGTACAAAGTCTTTATTTATTTCGTTTAACCGAAAACCAAACTGAAAGAAAATTACACCAGAATTGAAGTAGATAAATTTTTTTCTTTACATTTGAAGATATTTTTGACAATTTTGAACAGTACGAGGTTCACAAGTCATTTGATCTTCAATTGAATCCAATATTACACCACTGAAAAATCAAATGAAGTTGTTACTGAAATATCAACGAACCTCAAAGAGTCAAATCCGATAATCGAAAGCAGAAGCTATTGAAATCAAAGAGAATTACGATAGAATTAAAATACTATTGTAGAAGCGGGCAATTGCCGGAAGGGTATTACAAAATTGTTAAACTGAAAATAAAAATCTAAAAAGATAAAGAGGTATACGCAAATGTGTATAAAAGACAGGGAAAATGAGAAATGCCAGGGCACCCGATATCAAAGAGTGAACTCTCGCGTTCATCTCGTTTTGCCTGGTTGAAAACTCTCGTAATACCTTCTTTTTTTTGCTCTCACCCTTTTTGCCCCTCCCACTCCCCTCCCTCCCTCCTCATCTTTTCCTGGCTTTTTTCCCTTTTCTCCAAGTAGCGAGAGAGCATCACAAGGGCTACACATCCACGTATTTTTCATTCAGACACGCCCGAGGACTCGCCATCTCTCTCTAGCTCTTTACGACCGGACGTTCTGCCCGGGTAAATTGCAATTCCACTCGCAAATATTGTTTCCAACTGCGAAAAAGAATGAAATACGCAATGGATGGAGGGGGAGGAAATGAGAAGGAAGAGAGCAGAAGGGGACTTCTCTATTTTCTTCTGCTCAGCTCTGTTTTACCCCGAGTGTGCTCTCAATTCCATAGAATCAAATTTTTTTTATTTTTTCACTTGTATATTTTTTATTTCTATCTTTTTTCCTCTCTGTAAAAAAGAGACGAAGACGTAACGAAGCGGGAGAAGGGAACGAAAGGGCTGTAAAATTATTGGCACGAATTAAAATCGTTGCGCTTACGATGTACCTTTCAGGAGTTACTCGGTGGAATGGGAAAATATGGGAAACGATGCGTATTCAAATGATGCAATTAACGAACGGACGGTTCAACCGTTAACTATTCCGAGTGTTTAATTAATTAACCCGGGGAGTTAAGACTAATCCAGTTTCGCCGGTGTTTTGATGGGATTAATTACAAAGGGTAATTGATGGAAATTTCAGTGATGAATGGGATGTTTTGGAGATTTTTTTTTGTGACTTAGTGCGGGTGATATAATTCTTCAGAAATAATTAATCAATTGTCTCCGTAAGGAAAATAAATATTATACTGAGGGGGATGTATGTGGAGACAGCCTCGAATTCTTGGATTTTTTACGAAATCACTTCCTTGAAGTGAGGAGAGAAAATCCTATAACTTTTCGCGACTAATCATTTACTTGCAGAAAACGTGTTTTTTTTTTGTTAAATAAGCTTCCGAATTGATTTTCCAATCAAGTGTGCCGCGAGTTTCGCAATTTTAACTAAAAAAATTCTCTTCGTACACATTACACTCCGGCATTACGCTAAAAATATGTCATTTCTATTGAATATTTATCTTCGTGCAGTACAACCTCTGGACACGAAAAAAAACACATTTTAACCGGAAATACTTTAGCTATTATTTTTCAAATAAATGACTGTGCTCGATGTCGATCCGACGCACACATCACCGACAAAAGGGTGAACCACAGCATTGGTAGCGGGGGTGGAGGGGGGCAGGGAAGCTAGAGTGACACAGAATCGTCGACTCCGGCGTGGTTTAGAAATGCGATCGCTCGGTGTCACGCGATCTCCCCGTTGTACGAGACATCGAGGGGCATGTAGAGAGGGGTAAAATGGGTGTATATGAACCGTGTGCATGTGTGAATCAAAGCACTCGTCTACATGTGGAATCACATATGAGCCGATGAGGAGGATGAGGGTGGCAGAGGATGGTCAAAGCGTCAGTGGCCCTGTATATGTGACTCTCGCATGCCAGTGAAAACGATAGTATCTCGCAAATACCCAACGAGAAAAAAACCGACGAATTGGAAAACGAAGAGCCCTACAGGTGCACAGGTAGATGTTTTGTACTTTGTAAAATGCTCAAAAGAGCCGCTAACGAGAGGACTCTTTGACTACTGCACACGGGGGTATCTCCGTGATATTTATCTGTGATCGGTTTTCAGGTCACTACTGGGGACTGTGAAAAAGGAGAGAATGTATGGTTCTGTTTCTGCGGAGTGGATGGTAAAAAAAAAAGTTAATCAAATTGGAGAGAATTTCTGGTCAAGATTATCGCGATGTGTAACTCTCGGCTGTTTTGGGACTTCTTTTGCGGAGATGTGAATGCATTGGAAGTAATGAAGAAATTTTACTAAGCAAATTTTACTGAAAGTTCAAGTATTCAGAGAAATTTAATGCACAAGAATTATCGTCACTCAATAATTGGGTAAAAATGACAAAACCCCCATTGAATGAAGCACTGGAGTGATTTAAAAATACTTGAAAGGGATATAATTCAACAATTGTGGTCTATACACCCCGGAATATGGTGGAAACTTTGAAACAAAGCGATAAATGAAGTTCCACGAGCGTAAGATATTTTCGTCACTGAAAATTACTAATTCCCACTTCTGGCATCGTCACTGCTGGTACGTTAAGGGAGGAAAGAGCTTTACACGGTATACTCCCTCTCCACTAAACACAACAGCCTGAGTCATTTGTCTCCAACAACCGTGCCACTCTTCTTGCGCCAGTGTTAAGTACAAAGAGGGATCACGTACACGGTTTTCACCGTGCGGTATTATCTTCGCTTTTCTTTGTCGCCATATTTGTACGTGAATTAATACCTCCTCTCCCCCCCCCCCCTTTCCGTTTTTCACGATATCAGTGAGTAAAAAAGATGGGAAAAATTCGAGTAAATGAAACTTTAATATTTCAATGGTGAAATATATTTTCTTAATTTTGGAAAAAATGTCTTACTCATTCATGATTATTTTTCTTTCATAAACGCAGTCATTAATTAATTTAGAATGTTCAATTTTTGACCATTTTATGAATCATTTTTTGTGTGTAAAAAATACATATTTTTTTTAATTTCACACTTCAACCCCAAACCCATCTCTTTTTATCATAACGTGTTTTGATCATTTTCTACAATTGTTAGTAATTGTTTTTTTTATTGCCTAGTGAAATATTATCAAACAGTGACCGTGCGAGTTTCTACCTGCATGTGTACTTCTGCCGGTTATGTCCCCTCGGAGAATTCAAACGGAAGTGAAAAGCAAGGAACAGTTAACGTTCGAAATGGGGTGAAGCGGGGAGATAGAGGGAGTAGAGCGCCATCAGCCTCACTCCGGTGCTCGGTTATTGCGTTAGAGTTTAGACAACGCGATTAGGGCCTCGTGCCAGCATGGCCAGAAGTTCAGACTTCTGTCTCACTCGCACTCCCCTTCTGTCCCCAGTCGAAGGCAACTTGGGTGTGAATCGAACGGAAATGTTACGGCGTTAAAATAATAAGCTTTCTCATTCCCTTTTCTTCCCCCCCTTTCCCCTCCTCCCGCTCAGTATGTCTGTCCCGCTTCCGCGTCGAAAACCACAACAGTTGCCTTCCCATAAGCGTTATTAAATCCCAATGATTTATCATTCTTTGAGTAATTCAGTTAACACTTCTCGGGAGCATCGAAGCGAAATGAAAAATTATGCAAATTAGGTTCTCCGAGCTTTTTTTTTTACACGTAAAACATTTATTTTTAAGAGAATCTTAAAAATTCAGAAAAAGTATGATATTTCAATGCCCAAATTCTTCGAAATTTTCATCCAACTTCAATAGGAAATTTTTTTTTTAACAATACCAAAATATTAACAATGTTCTAAATTGTATGATAAAAAATATATATACTTTTGAGTAAACACAACCCAGAAATGTTATTGTAACATCAATTGAATGGATATTGACATTGTATTTTGCGTGGGAAATTCAATCAAATTGAGAATTAAAAAGTCATCAATTGTTTGTTTTCCAATAAAGGTATTGCATTTCGAACCAACTCTTGAAATAAACTACCAGGGGTTTGTGGTGCATTTTCAAATAGCAAATGATTGCACTTAATTTTTATCATTTTTTGGTTGTGTTTTTGTATTTCTCAATTCTAAAATTAAACATTGGAAACGTGAATTTCGATGAATATCAATGTATACAATCAAAGGTTCAGAATTGTTGAATAAGGGCGTATTTAGTTTTATCCAACAAACTTTTATTCCACAGCAATTAAATGGATTTTGGAATTGTCCGGTTATTTTGCGGAGAAAAATCCATCAAAATGGGCATTGAAGCGGGACTAACTATTGACTATTAAAGTATTAAAGTATAGACTTTTAAATCAACACTTGTGAATGGCGTTGGATGTCCCAAAGAGTTAATGGTTGAATTCGAAAAATGAAGCCCAATCAAAATGCGTATTTTCAACTTTAACACAAATAATAAAATTGATATCAATTAAAATTAATTAATAAATGTCAGAGAGGGAGCGCAGTAATTCAATTTCCGCCGAAAGAAAAATGTCATCCACGGCAAAATGAAATCGAATAAAGTCCAATATAAATTTATAATTTTGAAGATGATTATCAATGTAAATGCAATATCCCAAGTGCGTCGAAATTATTGAATCCTCACAGTCGTTCTTTAATTAATCCTGCAGACATAACCCGGCAATATCATATCGCAATAGTAATTGAACGGATATTGGTAATCTCTGTTTGTGTGGGGCAAAATGCCGATCAATTTGAAAATGAATTAAACCATTGAATTTCAAAATCAAGAAATAAAATCCTCCACAACTGATTCAACCATTTCATAGGCATTCACTATTCCCACCAGAAAGAAATTAGTGAAATTCAAATGAATATACAATTTTACAATTTCCCCTTCAAAAATGAAACCCACCAAAAATTGATCCCCTCGAATTTCATTATAAATACAAATGTAATCCCCCAGAGCTCCCAAATAATTGAAAATTTTCCCGATAGGTTCGTGTCCTAGGACCATTCGTGTCAAATAAATATTGTAGTCGTTACCGAATAGTCCCAACATCTCTCCATCCCATAAAATAAAAAAAACAATCTTTTTATCCCCCCCCAGCCATCGAAAATCGAATTTATGATCTCCCGAGGTAAACAAAAATGACACTCGATGTATTTTTATTCCCCCATCCACGAGCACGTGAGTATGATTCCTTATGTCTCGCCTTTCTTTAACAAAAAATACTGTCAGTCTTAGTCGCAAGATGGACCCGTGCATCTCACGATACATCATAGAAAGGACCTGCATCCCCGCTGCGGCTAACACAATGGCCCCAACGCTCGAGAATATCCCGCGGGGTGGACCCCTGGAGAATCCTCGGGATGTCTCTATGTCCAGGTATCCCGTCGTGACCTCTCAAATTAGAGCTATTGCTTTTCTTCGACTAGATCTACCTTTATATATTCCGATGCTTGCATATACGATTTTTTTTTTCATCGGGCGCTCAGAGGCACCTTCAGGGATATTCACACCCGATGGGTAATAATCTTCGATGTCTTGTTCTTTCCCCCATCGAGATCGTAAATTAGTCAGCTCTTTTTCCCTACGCTCGCTCTCTCCCTCGCTCGTTTTCGGCTCCAGGTGCAATTATTTATGAGCCGATGCGCATGCAGACCCAAAAAGAATATTCGAATTCTTCTTGTTGGGGTTGATTTATGGGGTTTTCGCAGTTTTTAAATCTCGAGTTGAAAAAAATCTGATTTAAAACCGGAGTCTGCTTCATTCGAGCCTATTTCCATTTTATTCAAGCCAAGAATTTCGGTGACTTTTTTTCCAATCGATGAGAACTGTAGCTTTGAATTGTTCTTGATCGGAAATTTATTCTCGGATTTTTAGGAAAGACGATGACTTGAATGTCCATATTTTGTTTAGTCTGTGAATCGTATTTAATGTCAATGACTTGAAAATTGTTAGCCAACTGTACATGAAATTCCATTTTTTGAGGAACATCATTCGAACTTTTCTCGCGGTAGATTTATGGAGTTCTTTCAGTTCTTGAATCTCCGACATTTCCATGTTTTTCGTCGTTAATTTACATATTTTTCGATTAGAGAGAAGGTAATATTGAAATTGAAGAGAAAATCATAATTTAATTGACTCTGTGGGAAGAAAATTCAAATTTCATGAATAGCTTAGCAGTTATTTTTTCGAAACAGATTCAATTTTATTGTGAGGAGGGAGAGTGAGGAGAGATGTAACGAATTCCTTCTTATTTCACATGGAGATTTTTCTCAACTATAATAATTTCTCAGCCGAATAATTCCTATCAATAATTCTACAATCAATCGTCTATAAAAATAATTAAATCAATAAATAACAAATGAATAAAGCAATGACATTGGTCCGTCGGGTCACAGAGCCAATGAACAAATAAATAAACATAAATTACAAGCTTGTTTTTCACGGCTTGATTAATTAGTCTCGAACAATGAATAAACTGCAAAAACCTTGGATTATTCACCGTAATCCTAACCATTGGCTTTCCAAGTGTTTGTTGTACACATCTACATTGGATTTGGGCTCGCGCAGGCTTGATTATGGTTACTGGTCCGCATCAATTATTCGGGAGCGCTCCTGACTCGCGTACGAAAACCTGAATCTGTCTCACTCATCCTGCCTCCGCAAGTGGACACGAGAGGGGGATGCCACCCTTTCCCCTGTCCCCCTCCAACGGGCATCGATCACTGCTTTGTATTGCTGTTCGCATGCTCACTGTTTCTCCCTTCCCTTTTTTTGCATTCATCCAATTTTATCACCTGAAATTTTTCGAATTTCCTTTACGAGATTTTTTAACATTTTATTTTCTGACCCACGATTTTTGCATTCTCCGTGCTCTCCGTTGCCTCTTCCTCCTCCTGTCGCTCCTCTCTTACAGCCCCCCCCCCCCCCCCCCCCCCCCCCCCCCCCCCCCCCCCCCCCCCCCCCCCCCTTTTGTTTTTGTTGTTGTCTGATGATACACATGTAAATGAGTCGAACTTTATGGCTCACGTTTTCGCTCTCTCTTTATGCTCGTTGGATTCATCGTAATACCAACATTCAGATATGCAGTGTATGAGTTCAGACAAAGGGCAACTCTCGCGCTTGCTGAGTTCCGTGTCCATGAAATCCTCTAGATTGCGCTATCCTATGGTGGGGTAACTCGCGGTACGTGACTTTCTACGGGTAGTTTCTTTATACCCGAATGTTGCAGTATAAGCAAAAAATCTTATGGGTTGTTACTGAGGACCCGTTTTTTTTTATTCCGAATAAAACGCGTCCTTTGCAGCTGTGAATATTAATTTAAAAGGAGCATGATTTGCTTACTTCACATAATTTATTCAGTTATCAGGAATATTGATAACGTGTGCTTGAATTTAATCTATTATAGCGTTCCTCTGGAGGGAAAAATTACCACCAAATGGTTAAAAAATTCAAAACGAAATGAAGAAATCATGAATCATTAATTCCAAAATTTTGCTATGCAATGAAACTCCGGCAGACATGACTGATAATCAATTTGATTCGATAAACCTCTGCAAATCAAGGATTGCTATACTGGTATTCGCCAACATTTCAACCCATTATTCAAGCACCCAATCCCCCTCACACATTTACCACGGACACTGACTCGTTAGACCGTAATATTTCAAAGGACAACACCCAATCGTCGTGCACGAGACTGTCCGGGTTATATCTCTTATTCTTGCGCCACGAGTCTCTTCGTTATGCAACTGTCAACTCTGGACTAATTATACCAACGCCTCCCGGGATTTGAGGGGACACGGTTGACCAACTTTTGGGCTTTATACATTGATGCACTCCAAGTTTTCGTGATGGGCTTTGATAATTGAGTGGGCCAATGATTATTCGACAATTCGCTTATTATTTGGTTGACCCGATAATTCAGGGGATTGTGGCATTCATTAATTACGGAAGTGCCTCGATGAGTGGAAGGAAGTGAATTTCCATGATTCGGAATACGGAGGCTATTCAACAAAATTAACAATTGAAAATATGGCCCTCTCCTTCCATAAAATTCGCCATTGAACACTTGCCGAGTCTTTAAAAATTCATGTGAAAGTGAACACATTCTTGTTTCGGAAATTTTTCGGAAATAATCAACGAAAAAGGGAATAGAACGGCTTTGCAGGGGCATTGAAAATTCCCTGTTTCCCCGACGATCCATTTTTCACGGATAATGAAATTTTCATTGAAACGGAAGTAGAATTGTTCTTGCCCCTCGAAAAGTTATGAAGAACAAATTAACTCACTGCAATTGTTTGTTTACGAATTTACAAGAGAAACTTCAATGGGTTAACTGAATGAAAAAAAAATATTGCATTAAAACAAATCATAGTATCAGAAAACAATTATATTTGTTTCTCATCATTCGGAAATAAAAAATTGGGTGAAATGGAATCCTTCGAAAGAGAATTACATTTTCAATAAATTCTCCTCAAGATACACTGAATGAAAAATGAATTACAACGTCCTCGGTGCATGGCAAATTTTCCATTTCCCGAGAGCGTATATTTCATAGATAATTAAATTTTTATTTAGCCAGAAATGGAATTGCTTCTGCCTGCCCCCTAAAAGCTGCTGTAAAAACCAACTCAACGAAATTTTTTGTTTATGAGTTTACAAGAAACTTCAATCGTTCAAACGAAAAAAAAAAAAATAAATAAAAATCCTTTTAATAGAATCAATACCTTTGAGTAACGACGTATGCGGACGCTGGATCGAATGAAAAATAAAAATTTATCTCTATTCACAAAGGGAATTTTGTTTTCGCTATTCGCAAACGTTCAATAAAAAATAGTAGACAGGATGGAGAAAAAAACGAGAGCTCAAGTCGATGGAATAAAAGATGAAGGAGTACTCAGTCGAGTGTAAATTTTAAAAAAAGATAAAATGTTTTTTAACAATGGTTTTTTCCTCATATCCCAGGAGCTATCAATAATTCATCGCATTTGTCGATCATAAATATATTTTTTTTAATGGAGTCGCGTAGAAAAATTGCATTTCACCGATATCGGAAGAGAGGTGAAAAAAATAATTCTTTTGAGGTAAAAACGAAAATTTTTTTTCCACTACTTACGAATAATTCCAGGTATGAATATTCACTGTATACGTACCTGCAATAAAAAGATAAAAGCCGAAATTAACGTTTGTTTACTCAGTTTGTATGAATTTTTTTGAATCCTCTATTTCCCGAGGATTTGAATTCAGACAGAGCCCGAGATGCTTTCAAACGAGCCCTCAAACATCCTCCCCCATCGGTCTGAGTATAATCGAATATCCAACGTCGGAAGAACTGGTGGAAGTGAGAGAAATGCGAGTGAGTCGCTCTCGACGATGTTGAAATTCCGACTGCCAATCGTCGGCAATCAGTGACAGAGGTGAGTGAAGAAGAAGTGGAACCTCGGGCTCTTGCATGCTAGGCTAAAGTGGGCTCTTTTTAATGTTGGAAGGTGGAGTTGAAAGGTGAGAGGGACATGGCATTTGCATCTTCAGATATGACGCAGCTAATCCAGTGGTCGCACTAACTCTCGATAAACCTCAACAAATCAATCCTCTTTTGGAAGAGGAAAAATAATTCCCGGCGAGGACAAGAATTGAATATATAATGAATTCTGTTCAATCCCTTCATTTAAAAAAAGAGGGTAACGTTTTTTGTCACCGATCTATTCTTACTATACTATAGATCTATACTGTATAGTATAGCAATTTTGATTTTTTACAGAATTTCCTATATATATGTATTATGTATATTGTGTTGGTATATAGCTGTGTTATTATTGTGCTGTTGTTGCCTGAGCGGTTTAGCGACTTTTAGGGCCATTTTTAGAAATTTTTCGCATAGAACTGGCGATTTCTTGAAAACTATCAGCCGTAGCTCCCAAACTCTAACGACCCGGGTAAAAATATATCCGTTTTTGGAAGCTCTTTCAATTAGTTTTTGGAAGATTCTTCAAAAGATTATGTCAAATATCTTTTTGGGTCACCAAAAAGATCTTTAGAAAACTATAATAT
>JAPYZN010001036.1:0-32550 GCA_030522865.1 Psyttalia lounsburyi
TACTTCGACTTCCATGAAATCGATTAGCATTCGAGTTTTCATTCGAGTGCGATTCGAGTGCTCATTCGAGACTCCCGATGCCTCTCTCTTATTATATAGAGAAGAGAACACCGAAATCCATCGGGCTATGCACTTTATGTTTCTAGATACGAACACGTTGCAACGGGGCCCCCTCCCTCGCCCCTCGGAGTGAAAATCAGTAGCTGGAGAGTAAACTCCGGGGGAATGGATTTTATTGCCACTCGAGAATGTGGAGAGAGTATAAAAGGGGGGAAGTGGGTGGTACAGCATCCACAAATTCGAGGTGAGTGATTGTTCTTGGGTGCCAAATGTGGGAATGGGTCGATGCCAAAAATGTGTTGTGTCAATTCATTGAGCAACGGAGCCACAAAATTTTATGTTGACAATTTTATTCCGAGTGTGAGTACATTTTCTCCGGAATGTTATTTTTAGGGGAGGGCGTCGCCCTCCACTCGCGACGCACACCAGTTCAGGATGGGCTGAGCGTCCCCTGATTTCAGGCAGGGAAAGATGAAGTGATATTTTAAGTATTTAATTGTATTCTGCGGGACGACTGCTTCGACGAGTTCCACTTGAACAACTGCGAACGTAATTTATATAATCTCGTGAACTGTTTTCATCTCGAAAAATTCAATCTCCCCAAAATAATCTTTCTAATGTAGCTCATTGTTTTCGACCAAATGTTTCTCGAGCATTTATCAATATCTCAGCATTCCATTTAACAAACAAATGCCGCTGTCAGTTTTAATGAAATGTAATGGACTCGGCGATGCGTTTTGAGCCCATGGGGCTTCCAATGCAAACAATAAAGCCCTCCATGACGATTATATCGAACTCCCCCGAAAAGATCAATAATGCCCTACAGGGATATAGCTCATCTCGACCGAAAAGTGTATTTAATTCCCGCTTATATATAATGAACGTTGGGGAAAAGTTTCAGCGCATTTCCCGTTGCTCTACTGAGCAACTCCAGATACTGGAGGGACTGGAGAGAGCGAGAGAGAGAGGATGAACCCGTTGGGCCTAATACTCTTGGCGTTGACTTCAGACCGCCGCAGTCAGAAGAAAAGGTGGCTCGACGGAAACGGTAAAGTTTTAATGACGATCCAGGCTTAATTTATAATCCAACGCCTTTTCAGGGACCCTCTCAATCCCCAGTGGGTGGAAATCGATACGTGATAATCTGACAGGATGATAGGACTCTTATATATGTGTATGGATTTATGGATTTCCGGTGAGATGCCTCATTCTGCCCCGATTTCAGCATTTTGGAGGGGGAGTACCGATGGATTAACTTTGGTTATTGAATAAAACCTAGGCAGAATTCTGAGGATTTTTTTTTTAGCTATAAAATATCAATAAATCCCCTGCATTATCGGAATAATATTTGACTGGCAAAATGAACTGGTTATGGTCAGTTAAATTAAAAAATATCGATGACAAGGCAGACTCAAATCCTGTGGGTGAAATGTAATGGGATGTGTGACAACTATTACTGTCCACATCACAACTAAACTGTGTACTCATGGGAATCGAGAGGAGACGGAGTACATCAAGCATTCATGGACACAATAGGACACGCAGTGGAGGGGTTCAAGAGATTGCATTGTTGAGAACAAAACACGTGCGAGAAGCCAAGATCAACGGATCCTCGTTGTAGCCAACCTATTTCGATGAGTCCTATCGTCAAAGACTCCATTTGTACGTATTTATCATGACTTGTTGTTCGTCTCGGCTGATAGATCCCACTGCAAGAGAATAATTAGTTTTCATTCAATTATCCCCCAGCCCCCGGAGCAATTGCTCATTTTAATCCAACAAAACCCGTCATTAACGGTTGTTTGAAGATATTTGAATATCACTCATGTTTCCCTACTCCTCCAACACTCCACTGGCCCCATAAACACTTCTACTCAACTGGCCGACGACCTATTGTGGGCCTCTCCCCTTTCACCTTCTTCAACCCCTACTACTGAGTGCCTTTCGTAGGTACTCTTACATGTAAACAAAACCAGTCTTCATTTCGATCTAGACAAGAATAGTCAGGAAAATTTTCAAAACAATACAACAGCATTTCTATTTAGTATTGTAAACAAAGATTTCCAGTTCAATTTATTTATTTAATTAAAATGTCCTTAATGCTCTGATTTTCTGAAACGGAGAGCGACAAATTGTTTGACTCGTTCTCCTGCAATTTCCGTTGAGATAAAATTAAAAAACATCACGTGGAAGTAGAAAATGAGTCTGAACATCGGAGCTATTACTTTTCCCTCCTCTGAATTTTCTTATTCCCTCGGAATTCGTCCCTCGAGTACAAGTGTTGACAATACTCGATATTCCGGGGGAAAAACAAAATGTACCGAGGGGCAGGGATATCGTTCCCCAGTGGTACGAGGAATCAAAGACAGGGGCAATGCTGGTATAACGTAACTCTGCATCCTCGGTGAGTCGGAGCCAAAGCCAAAGCTGTTACCGGGGAAGTACGTGGGGGTTTGGGGTGGGTAAGAGTGGTATGGGACTGCGATTTCCCTCGATAAGCCACGCAGCTGTACTGTTGGATTCGTGGACTGAATTTGCGAGTTATTGAGTTGACACGAGTCTCGTGTTGCATGTAAGTGTCATATATCTATTTGGAGGTGTTTATGTGCGTGAGGTAAATAGGATGAATTGGGAATTAGAATTTGGAAATGGAGATTGGATAATGATTTTTTAAATTTTATTAAAATATTTATTCGAGTGTATTCACGAATTTTGAATGCCTTGAAATTGCAATAGTCAATAGTCTTCAACCAACGAGAGGGATCCTCGCCACTCAATCCTGACGTATGCTCGCATCTAGACGATTACCTCCCAACTCTGTCAAACCCGAGCGATCCTTTTGAAGACGATTAGTCCTCCACTCATCCCTTAATATCGCAGATACCACAAAGCTAGATCCGGGAATTCCACATATTACCGAGGTCTCAATTTTGGAATGCCTTGCCGATGTACACCAAACTGTTGTTAACAATCCCGAGAAGTTTGACAAGCATGTGCTGCTCGAAGAGTTGGAACTAATGCTCGAGAGTTGGTGGATTTCTTGAGCGAGTGCAATAGTGAAGAGGCAACAGAATTATCCGGTAATAAATTAGCTCATCGAGGCAATAGCGCAAATAAATAACTCAATAATTGAATTATTATAAACCTTTGACGACGTATTTAACCGATGAGAAACAATTTCTCTTTCAGAAAAAATTCAACTAAAATAATTCTTGAGAAGGAGTTCTCGAGACTCAAACGATTTTCATTGGAATAAATTGGGAACTATTTCTGCACTAGTGATGAAGCCTCTATCGTCTGTTTATGTCCCTGAAAAAATGAGATAAAATACTTAAAAGTTTTCTCCTCCACCTCAGAGAGTGCTCATTGATCGTCACCCCCTGTAACGACAGGAATTATCCGTTGAGTCACCTTGAGGCGGTGAATTTTCGTCCGGAATGGGGGACAAAAGAAAACTGAAACGGCTGCGGATAGAGACGGTTTAATTAAGAGAGCCTCGTTATGACAATGACCCCCCAGGGGGGAACAGAGAGAATAAAGAAGGACTGATGACACAGATTTCAAACTTTATTATTCGTTTCATTTGTTTTTTTTCTTCGTTTCCTTTGTTTATGTTTCTAGACTATGGGAATATTTTTTGTGTAAAAAAATAATTATCCAATCTCCACTCTCAAATTTCAACCTCCCAGTATTTACTCTATTTATCTCTCTCACCTAAACAGCTCCAAATTTGACCCTGGAATTTATATAAAAATTTTAGTAAATAAAAAACTCAATTTTTCCCAGCAAAAATGACAAAAGTTTGCTCTTCAATGACCTCTCGTCTGCTGAAATTTGTCGAGATTTCTGCAGACAGTATTTCCGGAGCTTTCTCCTGCCTTCACAATTCCGACAAATATTTAGCCAACTCCTGTTGACAGTTGTTAACGGTCCGCTGAAACTTGTAAAATATCACGAGCAGTCACGAATTGTCTTGTTTTAATCAACGAACATAATAATCCAGTTGATATTTTGTTTTCAGTCCGGCCTGAAAAAAGAAAAATTCCGGCAGATGTTTTCCCCGCTCACTATTTTTTTTTTGTCATCTCTGTGAGTGTTTCCCAAATGCCGAAGCACGACAATTGTACATCAAAGGTCTCGACAAAACAGAATCCATTATTTTTTCAAGCTTTTTCGCTCTTTTTTCCGCAGCAGCGTACGGCAGCTCCGCTTTTTTTTAGATTTTTTCAGAGAGAGTTTGTCTCACTCATTGTTTAACCTGCCTCCCCGCCCCTCTCCCTTCGCCATCGTTGGGCGCCGGCAAAAGGTAGAGCTAGGTATGGGCATGAACGAAAAGGAATTGTTGCTAACGAGATGTCGCTCGTATGCACGAAAAAAATATGAAAGAGCCTTGCATTCGTGCTGGATAAAATTGCATGCTCCTCGTTAAAATTAAATGATTACAAAAAATTGCTGGAGATATGTTTTTAGATGAGGGAATGGGAGGGGGTGGGAAGAAAAATATCAGTCGTCGATAGGGACGTCACTTAATATTTCGATGATGAGAGGATTTTGCTCTCGAAAGCATTGCGATAATTAATTTAGTTGTCCCGTTGATTGTTGCGAAATTCAGTAGAAATGTCCACTAGATTTTTCTCTGGAAATATCTCGGACGTAGAATTTCCAAAATTACTTTAATTTTGAAAAATCCCCCGGCGACCTGGCACACGAGAAAATGAGGCTGTAATGGAGATTTTTTCCTATCACCGTCAATTTATCATTCAGAGAGTCTAAGTCGACGAAAACTCGCGCTCCATTTTCCGCAATATATCTCGCTTAACGCTCGCAAGAAATACTTCCATCATTTTAAATAGCGAAAAATTTCCGATATACTCCTCATCAACATAAACCCAAAGTTAATTTCCCCTTGTAAATCACGAGTTGAGAGACGTTGCCTCGTCCCTCGGACAAATAAAAAATTTCTCACTGTAAATTTTGCTTTCTCCGGCGTAAATTCAATTTATATTCAATAAAATTTCTCCTTATTTTATTTTTAAATAACTAAAATTTTTAATCCACAAATTTGTCGACAGACTCGAGGGCGTTAAGAGGCCCCGAAGACTTATCGCAAAACATTTTTTTTGTTCTCACCGTCGAAATCAATGGCTCGAATGGGGAGTAAAGATGAAATAGAGGAGACTGATGGGTACACCAAGTCGATCGTGTATTGGTGCATCCCGTGCGGCTTATCGGAGAACCACTCGTGGGTTAGGTATCGATTACACTGGGTACTAGCGTCGGATAGTCGTATACACCAGTGTATATTTCACCAGCAGGTAGCCTCTTCTTTATCCCTCCATGACTTTGTGAATTTTCTTCCTCATCTGGTGGTGAACAAGTTGCTAAATATCTAGGGCAAATCCCCGGAATTCCATGAGTCACTGCTGGGAGAGAAAATCAATGGGAAAATTGATTTCAAGACTCACAAAAAGGAGCGTTGAGATTTCAAGTGTTTCCAATAATTTCACAATTTTTTAAATACTCTCACACAACAGAATAATCCGCAGGAGACATTTTTCCGGGACAATTATTTTTATTTCTATTTGTTATTTTATCTCACGTGCAAATGTCCCTCAACGTGATTGCAATTGTTGTTGGTTTTCTTGGATTGAAAAATTATTCTTCATGGATAAATATTTACACTTTTTAAACCAGAAAATTATGCCAAAAATTTGGAACGATTTTGATTAATTTCCCAGGAAAAATGGTCTCTCCAATCCCTCTCGTTTATACCTAAAGTCCCAATTCCCGAGTTTCCCTCTCCAACACGTAATTACAATCAGCGACTGCATAGAGAGTAGAACGCGGTTAGAGTCAAGGTGGAACAACAAGCCATGGTAATACTCCGGAAACTGGTGTGTCACGTTAAGATGGTTTGAGACCCGTTGGACAATTAAGTGACTGTCCCTTCGTGAGGCCAATTAATGGACCACTCCGGTATGTATCCATTTCAAGCCGCACTGCTAATGTGTTTAAAGCCCCTGGCTACCGTTACCCTTCACACGAACCCCCTCACAAATACCGCCCGAAATTACTCATACGTTAGAACTCATTACCCAATAATTTTGATGTCCTCATTTTATGAAAATTCGTATTTCTCAAATTTTTTTCACTTCACCCCCTAAATTCCCCCTCAATTTCCATTCTCGCAAATTTCCAATTGACAAAAAAAAATGTCAAAATGTCAGGAGGGCGGCCAAGAAATCTCCAAATAAGCGAGTCCAAGTAAAAGCGTCTGAGTGCGGCGCATCAACTCATCCCCCAATGTTCAACGAAGAATATCTTCTGCATCGAGGATATCTTCGCGGATGCTGCACTTCACCGAGCTGCAGATTGAGGTTGCAAGGTAATTCGAAATATTCATGAGGTAGCTCCCTTGCGATACACTTCATCATAAATACAATGAATTTTGTATAAAGCTCTAACCCACCCCCCACCTCCCGGCCTTGCCCTCCCGCCCTCCCCCTCGCCCATGAAACTGTGCAGTGGGGATATGATAGGACGTCCACAGACGCCGCGAAGAGATTTTCCTTGTCCCCCTTTTTATTCACTCTACCACCTCTCACGTATGTACTTACCCCAGGATCGTTTCCAATTTTTTCGCACACTTCGCTTTTTCCCAGTTTTATCAATTCCACCAGTTTTTTTTGCCCCCCCTTCTTTCTACCTCTTTGTTTCTGGTTTTGTGGGGCACTGAGGCATCAGCGGATGCATTGGGGAATTTTTGCTGGGAGGTTGCGCGCCACCCGGGAAGAACTAACGATAATTGATGCTCTCGCGAAGACGGGACGCAAAAACTTGGAAGATGTGGTCGGGGGAAATTTTTAATGGGACACTGATTTATGGTGGAGGCATTTTTCAGCGGTGGCATGGGTTAATTGGACGTGTAATTCTATTTTCGAGATGGACGAGTGAGCCTGAAGACACCTCAAAACACAAATTTTTACAGTAATTCATTAGTGGGATTGGTTTTGTATTTTTTTCTTCAACCTCACAACGTGCGTTTTAAAATGAAGCGTTCTCTACTGTTCTCGACGGATTGGGTTTCATTATCACCACGATCCTATCCAAATCCGTCAAATAATAATACTCTATATATATTTTTCAGTAATCAATCGTCGCCCTCTGCCAGATTTCAAATCAACAATCACTGGAAAAACACTATTCCCTGGGTAAATCGTTCCAACAAATTTGCCGAGTGTTGAAAATATCCACATTTTTCTCCCGCAGTTCAACACGTGCCAGGCCATAGAATTCTGATTAACGTTTATCGTGGCACCATCAAACGATAACGGTCGAAAAGCTTGTCGGCGAATGGTCCCCCAGGTGAGGGCTAGAAATTGAAGCACAGAAATATATGATACGGATAATATTATAATGGAAAATATTTCACATGTCTCTCGTGATAAAATGGATCATAAACTTTAAGCGGCCCGAGGGCATTGCCTTTACCGTTTCTGTATGGCTTTTCGTACAGTGCGCATCAAATATATACGACATATAACATTGCCGACACATTTGAGAGCCGACTATTTCAGATAATAAATGATCCATTTCAGGTTTTCAAGGATTTCGCTGTTTAATGAATATAAATTCATCACAACTCACCAGATTTACACAAAGCTGTGCAACCTCGGCTCAGTACTGGAGGAATGCCGATATAATGTCAGCATGATAACGTCAGCATTGCCCTGACGTTAGATCAGCGGGGAAAATTTCAAGACTTGTAAAAAACCCTGGCGATCGATTTTACCGCCTCGCTTCAGCCAATATATAACATCATCAACTCATACGAGAGCCAACTATTGCAGGTAATAAATGGTCCATTCCGTGTTTTCAAGGATTTTCCACTTTAATGAAAATAAATTCATCACAATTTCCAGTGTTTTTCGCCAATACAAGAAATCAAGAATTATGAGGGTTGTTTGACGCTGATAGTGGTGAGTTATGAAACTTGTGAGGTATTAATAAATGATAAAAAGCCCAGAATGAGAGAAATTAAAGCAGAAACTTGGGTTATTTCGAAAGTTTATATATTTTTGAGTAACGCTGACCTCTGTGATGATACTACAATTCATCATACAACTGTTTGACACTATTCAAGGGGTAATAAAACACAAGTTTTACAACGTCGGTTTTTACGGCTTGTTCGTAACATACACGGATCATTTCTACTGACAATCTGGCAGTTCCTGGGGTTCCATAAAAAAAACCGCGCATGACGCAGAAAAGTCGCAGCCATTAAAAAGTTTAGATTAGGGAAATGTCTCCTTGGGCGACGATACGACGTGAATGTCGTGAAACGTTAAAATATAAATATCCAGGTCACCAGTTGATTAAACCGTAAATTTTCCTGCCGAATGACGGCCTCCAACGTTGCGCCTATGTTGCGCCGACAGATCAGGAGGAACTGCAGATTTAGTTGATAGAAATTCCGACTGAGTTCGCTACCCCCGCTCAATACAGGGCGGACACTGGCCATGAAAATTAACAATGTATTATCGAATTTTCTCCGAAGAATAACCGCAGCAAAAAAAAATCTCAACGATTCAGAGCCAGTTTATTCCCTCCCTCCGGAAACTTCTTCAATCCTCTCGCGTAACTCCACCGAGAAACCTAACCTCCTCAACTTTCCAAAGGCTGGGCGCAAAAGTGAACCCGAAAATTACCATAATTTTGTAAATGAAACAGTGCGCAAAAACACCGTAGAAACTTTCTCCCGCTGCCACGTACTTCCTACAAAAGGCCAATTAGCAACAACAGTCAAACAGGTATTTACATGACAGAGTTTTGTACGTTTCTCCATTGTTCTTAGACCAAACCGCCCCCCGTCCCCCGTCCCCAACCCCTTAACCGGGTCAAACGAATGGGAATTCACACTCCCCCGGGAAATTACGACATTGGGACAATTTCACGGGGACTGATCAGCTCATTTGGTCAATTTCCAATAATGTTTTTAGCAAATGTAGAAACTACTCGACGCCAGCCTCGAATTCAAAAGGCCTGATTAACAATTTTTTTTATATGAGAAACATAAAAATAAATGAACGGTTAAAAAATCACTCGAAAAATTCCCTAGCAATAAAACAAAATTACCACTGACTGCAGAAGCAAAAAAAAATCTAAAACCAAATGGGGAGCAGTCCGTTCGACAGAAAAAAATTATTCTCGAATTGAAGTATCGTTCATTGGCGTATAAAACCCCTAAATGGAATATATACATTTTTTATCGCCCAGCTCACCCCCTTTAATGCTCCAATCAATTTTCCATTGATCAGAGTAGCGTGGAATTTCATTGTCATTCGCCCTAAAAAGAAGGGGGGGAGTAAAAAATGTTCATCGCCGATTGGGCGAAAAATATTATGTTCAACAATAATGCAATACGATAGCGTGCGCAGAGGAATGTTACAAATGCGGTCAAACGGAAATTCGCAAATAGCTCGTAAAAGTGTATCGAAGCGAAACCAATTCAATGGCATTACAAATAGTTATGTTGTCAGTGACCCCCGGAGGCCACAAATATCATCTCAAATTTCAATTCATCACCGCAACGCATTGACATACTGTAAACTGATAATTATAAATTTTTACCGTTACCCCGGGTGTATAAAATTTTACGAGAAAATTATTCTAGTCTAGTTAATAGCGAGAGACGACTGAACGATAATTCACCAATAGAGACAGAGTTTTTTTCCCATTGAAATTAAAATTCAATTGAAATTCTGATAATTGTAGTGGGATAAAATTGAATAAATTACTTTAACAACAAAATAACTGGCAAAAGAATGCGGACGAAGGACTTTAGTATTGAATAGAAAGTTTTTTTAATGACGCTCGATCGGGGGATCGTTCAAGTGTATAAAGCGTTTGTAACTCGGGTGAAATCGTTAAATTTAATGATTTTCACGGTTGAAGTCATCCAGAAAATATTGGCGAGTATTTTTCGACAAGCTTAGGAGCACTAAGATTCGATGACAGGTACAATCCCCTAGTGTATGGCATAATTCCGAGGATTTTCACCCACGAAAAACAAATTCTGCGGTCAGATCCACTCGATTAGCTCTCCTACTACCCAATTTAATCATTCTCGCCTCCAGAGAATCAAAAAACACATTGATTAAATCCAAGAATACTTGACTCACCGGCGGACTAATCCATCAACCCGCTCCCCCCGAAATGCTTTGCAAGACCTCTTGCAACCTGTTTATCACCCTAAATTGATAAATATAATCCCCGCAATGGCTCCAAGATAGCTTAGTAACTTCCATCAGGATTGCACCAAGTACATAAGCCGTGATAGCAGTGGCAATGTATAAGTCCAATGAATTTATATGCTTTCCCAGTGAGGTCGAGGTGGCTGAGTGTTGTTGATCCAAAACACAGGGACGAAGGGGTCCGAGTGAAGAAGGGGGTCAGGCAACACATGGACTATCATGGGCTCTCATGACAATACCAAACTGCGTACATAGTGAGGATAGCCGAGCTCCCGGCCAGTATTGGCCGAAGCTCGGCAACCAGTCTTTGATAATACCTGAAGTTACAAGCAACAGCTCTCATCGTTTGCCACCCCTCCCCCCCATCTCACGTCGCCCATTCCCATAACCAAGGGGTGAGTTAGTTTGGCTTTGGACCGGTTGGCCCGCTTAACGCCATGTATCCATTTCGCAATGTCCATCCCACCCAACTCAATCTATAGTTTTGGTATTACAGGTGCAACTCTGGGTTAAATGGTGGCGTTACTGGTATCCACTCGGCTGTTTCACCGAGGTTTTAATACGCTTTGGGAGTAACGATTATTGTGTACTACGCTTCAGGTAAGAGCATCATACGGACTCCCATTACGGTGGAGTAACAAAATGTTTTAGTGATAGATTAATGGGAAAAGTGGGGGCTTCATGGGAGCTTTCCAATGGTGGAAAATCAATCGCAATCATTTATCAATGCTAATTTGTCTTCTAGATTTTTTTGCACTCATTTATTTTCGATTTTTTATTCTGATTTTTCAAGCGACAAAAATTCAGGGAAAAATACGAAAATAGTCAGCCATTCTCCTTAAAATTACGTCAACATTGATTGCAACTCCTCCTGACCTGGAAATATTTTCCAAAAATAATTTCCGAGCAGACAAAACCACCGAAAAAGACACATGCATCTGGCAATTCTCCCCAGCCCAATAACCCCCATAACTTCCACCCAGAAATTCGATTATTTCGCACTTTGTGGCGCTGACAATGTACGTAACTCCACACCAAAAGTATATCCTTTGTAGTGCAGTATATACCCCATTGTCGGCTATAGGTTTTTAGTGGCTTTGTATGAGACCCACTATTTCACTCTCTCGTACAACATGCATGCTAAGGAGAAGGTTTTCACAAAAGAGGGAAGTCCGTACGTCTCAGGAGTAAAAAAAAAACAAAAAGAGAGAGGTCTCCCTCTGTAGTGCAGCCATCGTCCACTGAGTGTAAGTGTACAATTCTATATAACCTCAAACTACAGGGGCCAAACGAAGGGAGGAGTTGTGCATTTCTGGGTTAATCCAGTCGTAGAGCGGCAAATTTTATTTTGGCTCGTTGCACTTTAAATGGCTGGACCGTATATATTTTGCTCGTTTCTACCCTTGTGGGGATACCTCTACCAGCCCTCCAACACCAAGACCGGTTACTGTGGGCAACATTCACCCTCCTCCTCCTCCTCCTCCTCCTCCACCTCCTCGCCCTCCAGTCCCTCCAGCCCGCCCCCCTGCACTCAGGCTCTTTGGCCTGACAGTACATGTATCCCAGCTCGTATGTATTCTCCACTCGGAAACTGTCTCAAAATAATGACTCGCTTACTCTGTTTACGGTTAACATGCACAGAGTTTAACGTGTTCATTGTGGAGATGTGTGAGTGGAAGGGAGAGAGAGAGAGAGAGACAGATAGAGCAGCCGGAAGTCTGGCATTCTTCGCGCCCAAATGAACGCGACGAGGACTCCAGCTCTTGGCTTATCAATTACCTCGGGTTATCCGACGACAGGGGAAAGTTTTTAGGGGAAACAATATACTTTGGACAGAATGAAAATCTGCAGTACCTCTGCTGTTCGAGTGTAGCTGGCTTCTGGAGGGATTAAGGAGGCAATGACTTGGAGCAAGCCTTCGTCACCTGATTATGGTGGCTGATGTTGGGCGTGGGGTTAATTAAATATTAGAAGATTGTGCGAGTGGAGAGAGGATGTTGTGCGAGGGGTCGTTGGACCCGTCACACTCTTCCCCACCAACTGACGGATGTAAAGTTCTCGATGACAGAGTTCTCTGGCTGATCTTTTTCATCTTCTCTTAATTTGCTTGACATTGACAGCTTCGCTGACCCAAACGAAATATTTTCCCATCCAATTCCCACCAAAAACTACTCTCCGGCAGACGTGTCCAGACAAAAAATCCTCCAACTCCACCTGTCATCCGTCCCATCACCTCACAACTTTGAATCTGCTCGGGAATTGTCAGCAGCATCAGCGCGTCCACCCAGCAAGTGCCCAAGCAAAAACGCTTTTCCCAAAGTGTATTCAAATTTAGCACGATACTTTCTTCTCTCTGCAAAGACTTCTTATAAAGAATTGATAAGGCGAAGTATAACCAGGTGCCTGAATTGTTAAGCAATTCCGGCAATTAGCGGCTCTTTAATTATTTCGAGGAAGCCAGCCAAGCAGTGAGGAAAAAAGACACAGTGACGGGGGGGGGGGGGGGGGGGGGGGGGGGGGAAACAACAGCCTTGGGGCGGGAGGAAAAAGAAGGCCCCTCCAAAGAGGACACTTTTCAGGAATGAGTTTGTGAAAAGTTGGAAGTAGATCAATGCTGGACAATAGTGTCTGTGTATAATGGAGAAGAAACGTCGAGGGAAAAGCTGAATATAATATGGAAATAAGTGGATGAGGAGAAAATTTTTTTTATAACTTAATGTTGAAAAAGGGAGTGAGGCTGAGCGAGGCGGGGAGGAGAGTTCTTCCAGAAGAGTTTCTATGGACATTGTTGGGGGAAAAAAAAAGATGTTGAATTCTACTTGGCGAATAATGACACAATTTTCACTTGGTTATTATTTTGTCTTTTGTTGTTTAGCTGGTAAATAATTCATGGCTGTCGATTATTGAATTGCCCTTTCAACAGTTATGCCTGAAGTTTGATGAAGTGGAACAGCCTCTTCATTGAGCACTCCCGAGTGTTTGCATAATTTGTTGGTTGGAGGGTCATCGAGTGTTTTCGAAAATTTGTTGATATCGCAATTCCAGGCGAAGCAGCGATTACGAAGAACTTCATTTTGCGGAATCATGAGAGGTTTTCATTGAATAAATTTTACTCGTTAACTCATTCATATGCAGGTATTCTCTCGGGAATTAATTGAGCTTCAGTGCTGCACGAAGTTAAGGAGCTATTAAAGAAGTTGAAGGGCCTGATCAATTTTCCTTTGCCTGATATTTTTCCCCATTTTGCATTTATCCGGATTAACGAAAAAATCAACATTTTGAAATTTTTTTTTAATTATTTACCGACAGGGATTAGCGGCCTTTTTTTTATATTTGTTGAGAAATTTTTCTATTGAATTCTTCGCATGCGGTCTTTCACCCTCTGGAAAACCAATTAAACATCAGTACTGGGTGAAGTTCAGAAACAATTGGAAAAGTTGGAGAGGCCAATCAATTTCACTCTCTCTGATATTTCTCAATTGTACATTCATCCCGAGTGAATGAGGAGATTAACGAACTTTTCCCGCATCGTCTCCCTCCCTCCCTCCGTCGTCAAAAATTCAATTGATCCTGTAGTTTTCTTGCAACGCAGCATGAGCCAACGTGAATTTTCAACGGATTTTCCACGAATCAATGTCAAATTGCTTCTTCCGCGTGCTAATTTCACGGCTCAACGCTCTCATTTTCCCCCCCACAATTCGCCGTAACAAAATTCGAGTCGGTTAGTGTTGCCCTAAAAACACAAAAAAAAATCCAATCAGAGATTGAAATTCAATGACAGCAATTGGAGATACACCAGATGAGCATGAATTCTCCAGGTTTGGAAAATTCATTAGACGAATGACAACAAGTTTTTTTTAACGCTGCAAGATCCTCCTCACTAGAGAGGTATGCAAATTAAACATGAAATTCAATCGCGCCAAGCTGAAACTCTCGTAGATAGAGAGACAAAGTTTTAAACTGGGTAAAGTGACTTCGAAGACTTGCCATAATGACAACAGAAATAAATTGACCGGTACTTTCTGCCTCGTTGTCTGGTGGAAAACTAGTTGTTCAGGTAAATATTTACTGAATTACGACTTGTCGTATTTTTTTTATCCTCCCAGAGATGTTTTTTTTTTCGCTTCGCTGCTCACTACGCGAAGTACGCGCGAAAAAATTTAATTCCCGAAGAATACTGCAGCATCATTTGATGGCTTCATTATGAATAACTCCCTTTATCATTGAAATTTCAACGGAGCCCATTAACTACCAGGATATTTACGAAAAGCCCAATGATAAAGGCAGAGCCAATTGGATTTCTCGGAAAATAAAAGTGGCGGAGAGAAAGCCACCGCAAATTAATCCGCAACGGCTAAGAAAGCTCCTCATCATTTTCCGAGCCACGTTCAAAGATCCCTTTTCTCCATTGCTACCAGCATTCAATTTCACCACTGGTCGAGTTGAAAAATCGGCTTTGAGATGATTAAAGCAAGGGGAAAGGTACAAAGACGTACATAAAATTGATGGCGACGGGGGATAGAAGAATACGCGGAGAGAGTAAAAAAGTTTTTTTTTGCGAGTAAAGAATGTCTTCACTCGTATGACGACACTCCTGGCTCGAAACTTCAGAAAATAAATTAATTTACACTGACACAGGAGAAAAACTTCGCTGAGAAATTTCGCTGCAGGTCCAGGGGAAAAGATCACTTATTTATAAACACAAGTGGATGAATTTATTCTAGAGTTTTTCAGCCTCAAATTCGAGATAGTATATTTAGCAACAAGTGCGTAACTATATTTTTTTTATTTAATGCGATTCGGGAAAATGGGATAAAAATAGCCAGCAAGTTCTTCCAAAGTCTCTTAATATTTCCAAATCAACTCGAAGGGTTGCCTTATCCCTCATCATCCCCGAGGGTCTGGGGATGACGTCTAATTAACATAGCACGCGGTTAACATTTCAGGTGTGCACCCCTACAATTGATTGCGGTGCACCAGCCTCGGCCACTATTGCATTCCTTATACATATGTATATCATCCGCAGCGATCGATACCACCGAAGACACACCGCAAACTAATAAATAACCTCATTAACAAACAGAGCTTGACTACTTCTCCAGCTAAAATTAGTATCCCCATTTTATATCGTGTCACTCTCGATCCAAGGAAAACACGAGAATTTCTCTCGTTTATTTATAAACCATTTTCATAATTACTCCTCTCGTATTTTTTTACTACTCTTGTTTTAATAATCCCTTTTCAAACTTAATTACGAAAATTTTTGAGGCGCACCAGGAGATTTTATTTGTTCACTTCAGCCCCTGAATTTCACTGAATCAAATAAACGTGGAAATGAGAAATTTTTAGTATAAGGGATGTCACATTTTTCGTGCGTATTTCACAGATATTATGACACAGTTTGCTTCTGTTTTTAATGACATAGAAAAATCTTGATTCAACAGGGCGACATTTCATTAATTCGTGAGTAGTAACTCGCACTGCTGCCGCGGAAATTTTAATATTTTAATAGAATCCTGTGATGCTACCATTATGTGAAATTTATGAAAACCGTGGATGAAGTAGTGTAAAGTAGTTTTCATCCGGCGGGGGGGAAATTGAGACTTCAATGTTGAATGAAATGAAAATAAATCCAAACAAAACTAGTAAAACATTGACAACAGCTGGTGCGGTAAGTGGAAAATAATATCTACAATTTTTGGTGACTTGAGAAAATTTTCTTTTTTAGTTCCATCTGAATGCCCATGAATCAAGCAACAGTGGAAATGAGAATTTTTAGGTGAAAAAGATTGAACTCAATGACAATGTCATTAACCCCGGAATCCCTCACGCGACCCCTGCCATTATATTTTTATTATTTACAGAAAGACTAGGATATAACGCTTTGAATTGTTCCCCAATTTTAATTGAATATTTCTCTCCGTATAATTTAAAGAAATCTTCATCTCAATTTCAATCACTCGCCGCTGAGCGGGTGTCGACAAGTTGTGAAAATATTCGCGAAATGAATTGAAATAAACGTAGTAAAAAAAAAACGATTGAATGAGGAAAGTAGAAACAGACGTGTATTGACGAAGGCTTTCATTCGTAGTTGTCTTAGCGCCTCGCCCGGTAAATGGAAAAGCCAAAGTCAGAAGTTTTCAGGGTTGGTAAGCTACGCGGCGCCTCGTCGGGGGAGTGAAAAAAAAAGTGTCGAGTTTACTGGAGCAAACGAGGGTGCGAGGCGTATATAAACAGAATGGCGGGGGGAGGGGCGGCGGGGGGAGAGGGCAAAAGAGGAGAAAATGGAAGATAAACGTAAACGCGGGAACTGCGCGAGAAACGATCGAAGCCAACACCGAGGCGAGGCATTCTATACTGCGGTCTATCGTTTTCCATTATTACTAACGAGAGAGTGAGGTGTCACTGGGGCTAAAAATACGAGGAGTGAAAGGGAGTGGAAAAAAATATTTGAATTAAACTGTTGTCGTCAGTTGATGGAGGGGAGTTAGACGATATTTATTGCTTTGATTGCATTCGAAGCTATACGGCGCTTACTTCTGAGGCCCTGACGGCCCAAATAAAAACAAAAATCCAATTTTTTGCTAAAGCTTTCTACCCGCAAGCCAGCGCAAAATTGCTCTCCTTCCACGTACTCAAGCTTCAACTGTTGCCCAACAATTTTCTCAACACTGGCCTGAAATAAAGTTTTCATAAGCCCTCGCGAAATGATCTAGTCATACGAGTGTGACCTCGTACGTACGTGAGTTTTCCGCATGATCTTTTCCCTTTTTATTTTTATCCCACGCCCGGAATAATTCAACACTCATACCCACACATTGCGGTAACCAGAGGCACAACAGCATTTGCCGAGGCGAATCACGTTGGTGGAAATACCTTTAATGATCCACCCGCTGGAATCCGCATAGGGCTTTGCTTTAATTGTACATTTAGTTCGTATGAAAATGAATGATTCCGCCATTTTACCTTTTTCCATTGGGCATTATTTTGCCTCTCCGCCTGCACTCCCCCCCTCCCGCGCAATTATCAAGATTAGCACGTAATGCTACATAATCAGGAGCTTCTTGTGCGATTTTTTTTTGCCTTTTTACGCCCAGCGAAGGCCTCATTATTTGACTGGCCCTTGTGGGGATTCAACTCACGTCAGGTGCATACACCACGTGCGTAGAAAATTCATGAGAGATTCGGACACTGGTGCCGACGACAATGTGCAAAACTGTGATTTTCAACGCTAAATATTCAACGTATACTCTCGATGCAGTTGAAGGCACATTTGCAGATGCACAAAGGGATTCGATAGAGTGGAAATATTTATGAGACTCAATACCTTTGGGCATTTACTGTTGGAAAATGTAAAATCAAATTTAATGGGTAATTGATGAAAATGAGATTTTGTAATAATAATTAGATATTACGTGTATCAAACGTTACCCGAAAATTTTACAGGAATTTACGGATGCCATGGGCATTCTTGATGAGACAATTAGTGCATATAAAATTCCCTTTTGCATACGAAAATCAATCGAAAAAAAAAATGTGAATGACTTGCGCGAAAAAATGGAATAAAATAATTTAAGTGAAAATCCAATACAATTTTCATGCGATGAAAATCCATCATTTCCCGAATCTATTGACTCCATCCAATAGTATTCTCCAATAAACAAAGAAAATAACTAACAAAAATAAAATTAAAAAAATAAACCAAATACTTTACGACTTTCGTTCACCGAGAATAGCCCCGTCGTGTTTCTCTCTAAAACTACAAATTTCTCTCTCTCCCTCCCCTCTCAGTTGAAGCGAGAGACTGAGACGCGGCAGGCGATTTTCGATTGTGCTAGACGATAAGAATGGAATTGAAAAACAGGGATGCCAAATGCCCAGGCAAATCCCGTGGAATAGTAAAATGTTGAGCTCGAGGTGAAACGAGATTTAAGAATGCAGGAAAAAGAATGTAGTGAAAAAGTTTTTCATTGGTTAAAAAGTGTGTCACGATTGTTTGGTCTTGAGTTTTATTTCTCCCTGGGAGCCGTTAAATACAGTCTGTCCCAATTCCTCGTCTCAATTTCACCAACTCTTACTGGAGAATCTTTAACTCACTCACTCTCCCCTGCTCCTCCAGCCGCTAAATCGCCATCACCATTTCTCCCCTGTCTCGATTCATTGACGATGAGGGATGGAAAAAAAAAGAAAATCCCCCCCCACCGACTGTTTTCTTATCACGATTTGTCATTGACATTTCTCCACGACGGGAGAATCCATTTAATGGGGTAGATCGGGAAGGGATGGAAAAAAATGTTGCTGTCCTCGGCGAACAAAATGAGGATACGCCACTCAATGGATCGTAAAAAAAATGTTGAAGGGGTGGGTGTTAGCGTTGGGGTGATATGCGAGGTAACACATTGAGAGTGGAAAAAGTGAAGAATCCGATTAACAGCGGCTGATGGCTGGCGGTGATGTGACAGTTTTTACGGTGGAATTGGAGTGGGGATTATAGGGATGTTTTCAATGATAAAAGGTGGGCTGAATTACCGGATAGCTGGGCTTTTTTCCCGATATAAGTCTCACGGACAACTGCCACTGAACGAAATCATGCCGTATAATGTTCGGAGGTGAGTGATGGAATGAGAAAGTGAACATCTCCAATTTCTACCCCCGAAAACTGAAGAGGATGTGGACTTTTTCCAAAAATGAACCACTTCTCTCTAGTAATTGAATATTCCGTGAAAAAAAAAATGTATTTCTCACTGCTTGCGGGCACCTTACCAACGCAGCCACACCCCCAGTTTTGCCGAATGTAATACCGAATTCAATGACAAAATGTCGAAATGTTATCGCCATCTCAGCACATGTTAACCACCAGCCGGCAATTTTAATAATTACGTTAAACCCATGAACATTCACTTGCTACATGAATAATTCAATCTCCAAATGTAGCAGGTAAAATTTGGTGAGACATTGTGTTCAGTAACATAAAGTACCATCATTTCATGTTAAACCTTGGGGGTAGATTGTTTCCAGGGCGACGACGCTTGCGGTGTTGCGGTGAACCAGGCTACCCTCCCCCTACGCCTCCTCCCACCCCCCGACCAGTAAGAAACAAGGACTTATAAATCTAAACGGTGAGGACCAGAGGTGAGACTTAAGTTAGTGGGGCAACCCACCACCTTCATTTACCCATTTATTATGAATTTCGAGCTGGTGAATATGCAATTGTCATTCTCATCCTAGAGAATCCAGACGCGGCTAATGGCGTTCACGGGCGAAAAGATGGAGTTAATTTTCTCCAGCAAAAATTTTCTGGAAGAAATTCCCCGGTGAAAATTGCTCCAAAAATTAGTAAAATTTAGCATTACACTGGGAATAATCCCGAATCTAATCCTACCCATTCCAAATCCTATTCAATAGTTTCACAAAAATTATTGTCGTATGGAGAACAACCGAGCTCAATATCTACAAGAAATTTTTGCGGGAGGAATTCTCTTCAGAGGGCAATTTGCGCTGGGAAGATTTGTGCTAGAGAAATTTTTCCAGAGAAATTAACTCCGGGAAGCGGGTGAAGCCAGTTCACATCCGGCCGTTGGCTGTTTCTAATGAATTTTTTATGTTAATAAAGAGATTGGAGGGAATTCTTTAGCACTCAAAGGGGATAAAAATCCAACGTGGAAACATCACAATCTGCATTTTGTCAAACACCGGTGGTCGGGGGTTTTCGAGATGAGCGCTCTGTGAGGAAAAGAGGTGAGTTAAGGCTGAAGAGGGAATGCTTGGGTTGGACATAAATGGAGGAGAGCTCTGAGTAATTCCACTGGTGTGTCAGTTAAACCTTCGCCTTGAGGCACTTGAAACACTCGCGCGAAAACCTGGAAACTCTTTGCATTATCTTTGTCATTCAGTCTTCACGTGATTTACGGGGAGGGCTTTGGAATGTAGCAATTATTCATTCGATTTTGAGGGCCACCGGAGAGCCAGAGTCCTTTGAGAATGAGGAATTACGCACGAAAAATTTTATCGAAAGTGTGTCGCGAATTTTGCGAGAAAATTCCATTAAAATCCTC
Organism: Psyttalia lounsburyi; assembly: GCA_030522865.1. NCBI lineage: Eukaryota > Metazoa > Arthropoda > Insecta > Hymenoptera > Braconidae > Psyttalia > Psyttalia lounsburyi. Next base: position 20,369 of record JAPYZN010001036.1, read on the forward strand.
TTCAATCCTACACCCACGCTCTTTTTCACTACTTCGGTAATGTTGACGCGAATAATTGAAGTCTATTGATTTTATCTCCAGAATAATTTCCCTTGAACTTTTTACGTTACAAATTACACCGACAAACGGCGTAAGTTTTCAACAAAAAATTCTGTAGAATTTACAATCAAATTCACAATACACTTTTCACCGATTTTTGTTCGTTTGCGCAAAAAGCACTCAGTAATTCACTACAGCTCGTTTAAATTTTTCCCTCGCGCCCCCAAAAATAAAAAATACGCCGGCGTTGGCACACGACTAACCTATTTCCCCCCCTCATCAATCTCCCATCGTCCCCCATTGTTTTCATCACTCGAAAAATCCTTTAACGAACAGTGACAAAAAACGCAATCGAGAGTCAAGTGGGTTCTCCACTTTAATATCGTCCCAGTACTGAAAACAAATTGTTACATGATCGATTTCCAACAGCCCACCCTCTAGTTTTTCCGTTCCCCGAATTGAAGTTTAATAAAACTTTTCCCCCATGTTCAAGCGTCAAATAAATCCCCTCCCCCCCTCCCCGCATTGCAGTACTTTTAACGTATTTACTCACATTTTTTCCAATTTTGTTTTGCTTCTTCATCCATCGCTTCGTATTTCCCGATTGTTTTTTGTATTTTTTCGCCTCCCCAATATTTTTGTTTTGTTTATATTCTTCGCAGCTCCATGGCCCGGCATCTATACGGCTTTTTCCTTCTCTTGCCCATTTTATAAAATACGAGGACCAAGAGTAGCGGAAAGCCTTGGTACCAATATCACGGGGTCCAGACGGAACAAATAAAAACCCATTGAAGCATGTTTATAGCGTCTGGAATCTCGCTTATATTTTGACAAAACTTTTGCCCCTCCAGCCATGGGTTCGAGTGCTCCACGCCTCAAGAAACAAAACAGCCATTGACGCCTGCCATGCTTTCGAAAGCTTCTGCGAAGGTGGGAGAGAGGGGAGGCGGTGGTTTAGAAAGTCTGATAGTCTGCTGTGCTTTTCAAGAGATTTTTCAGAATTTCCCTCCCCGTCTTTACGAAAACTACAATAAACACGAGCCATGAATTATTCGAATGGAGATATTGTCCCATTGATTTTTTTTTTTTATAACCTTGCAAACAAAACGTTATGTTCAACGAACTCACCATATTGCGGACGAACAACGAGTGGTGCAGTAGAAAAATGTTTTTTATGCACCTTAAACTAATATTTTGCGGGGCAATCGTAAAGTCGAATAATCGATAGTTGGGTGACGTTGGGCTTCTCTTTTCTTGAGAGTTGCTCGTAAAATTAAGAGTCTATAAAATTTTTCAGTCGTAATGGGAATCCAGGAGTTACGGCAGTTTTCGAAGTCTCTGGTTTTTCTCCCACGAACGAGGGATTTTTAACAGGTGAATATTTGCCATTGGATCATTGAGCTCAGCGACTGGGAAGTGGCCGTTTCGTTCGGATTAATTTCGCGTGCGGCAAGTGAGCAGATTGAAAAAATATTCATGTAACATTGAAGCTCCAATCTAATTGTATCAACTAATGTCAGTGTTGTTAAATGAGTGATGGAAGTGATTATTAGGGGATTTATTGGGCGCACGAAATTGCGAGATGGGAGAACTGTTGCGGAAATTCCCATCCCTCCAAACGAAAAATTACGTCATTCAGCTTTAGAGGGACGAGGAGGCAGGGAATTCATGGAAAAATGTAACTCTCGTGAAATTGATCTTTAGAATTACAGAACAAGGAATTACACAACAAATAAACTCTCAATATGTGTACAACCATGTAATAACACAGTTAACGATATTCATGCAGTGATAATGTCACAAGGCCATAATGGCATGTGGCAAACGGATGCATGAGCCCAGTGGTATGCACCAGCCAATGCCATTCGCTAAAGCTACCCAACATGAAAGAGAGAGAGAGGATGGACTGAGGGTGAACCTAGGGGTGCTTCTGTGAGCACGCGTTTCGAGAACGGGTATGAATTGCAAATTGTTGCAGAGTTGTGCTCCTCACGTACCGAGGTTTGCAATCGCAGCGCTCGGCAACTTTTCTTTATCTTCTCTGGCACTCACCTACCGTGCGCCCTGTCAACTGATGTAGCATAAAGGGGGCGCAATTGACCGCGTCGCTCAATTTCCTTGAGAGCATTGCAAAACCCTCAACATTGAGCTGGCGCGAATTGAATTAATCCGCGACATTCAATCCTTCTAATTTATTAATTAATCTGATGGTGTGTCCCGTAATTGTCCGGATAAATCGCCATTCGCTGACGGCTCTGTATATGCCAGCATTAAAATGACCAATTCGTTACGATAAATTGAGCCATAAATGAATTATTCAATTGAGCTTTGGGGCGAGAATATAAATACGAGTTCTCCGAATTTATGGAATTTTTCTTCTCGTCTTCTCACAATTTTTTTGACGATGCAATTACTTTTCAGGGCCAAAGACCTTTGGCGGTCTGACGGAGGAAAAGACTCACCGAGCTTTTAAAAAATTGATGAACTCTGAAGACAGATGCCACAACTATTGTTACTAAAAAATAAATTCTTTCAATACCAACTCCCATAACCTCTGAAAAATTGAAAACTCCGGTGGAAAAAGTTTAAGAGCAAGGCTTCCCCCGCATATTATATTACACCTTGAATTAAAAAATTCAGATGCTCACCGCGCTGGTTTCCAACGGGGGAAGGATCCAATTTTTCTCCGATTACGTACTATCCTCGTCACGTTCGAAGGAAAGACATCGTGGGTTGGGGAATAAAGAGGGAGAGAGAGAGTAGACGAAAGAGAGAGAGAGAGAGAGAGAGGGGGGCAATGGGGTTGCGATTTGAAATATGAACTTACTTGTCTAAAAATATGGTAGCGTCGCGAAAGTCCAATGCTGTGCCGCGAAGACGTGAGATATAGCAGTTTGTGTGTGAGAAGGAGAAAACTCGAACGAAGGGATGAGATGAATGTGAGAGAGACATGAATACTCGAGTTGGAGGGAAGAAAAGATGATAGAAAAGACAGGGCTGATATTACTATTCCAACGGTGTAGTCTCTCTCACCGGATATATAGGATACGAAAAAAGGATATGGTCCAGGGGATAGCGTAAAATGGCAATGCCTTGGAGTATGTACATGGTTACTTTGAGTTTCCTTCTTCCTTCTAGTCCTCAGTCCCTTGCATCTCCGTGGATATAAAAGTGCTGGGTTTATTCTGGCTTTTGAGGTGAAACGGAAAGACGTCTTTTAATTTATTTGACAAAGTTTTGAGAGGCCTCTCTGCCTCTCATTCTCCGTAAGAAAATCTCCCGTGGGACCTGGCGAGCCCTGTCTTACACTGGGGACAACGTAAATCTTTTTCTAACCTCTATCAGTAGAGGAGAACTTTTTGATGCATCCTCCCATATCCTATGACTATCCTTATTGTTTTAAGAAGTCATCTGAGGATCTAAAAATTCTGTTCCTCTTGTGGTTAGTACCTCAGGTGATGGGGAGGCCTCATATAGGCTACTTGAGGTCTTACAGACATCATACGGACATCACCAGACCTAACTGAGTTCATCCTAGGTTCTTAGAAAACTGATCTTGAAAACCTAGGATTCTCTCTCTCTTTTCCCCATTATCTTGGGCCATACCGAGGTCGTCTGGAGGTCTAATATTTTCCAGACGAAATGGAAAGACATCTTTTAATTTATTGGACAAAGTTTGAAAAGGCCTCAAGCCTTCATTCTCTGTACGAAAATCTCTCGTGGGATCTGGCTGACGCCTTCTCACACAGGGGACACTGTAAATCTCTTTCTAACCCCCACCATCCACATCACCTCTCTTTTTGGTATAAAACTGCTGGGTAACTTTGGGATGCATCCTCCATATCCAACGACTATCCTTTTTGTTTTCGAGAACTCGTCTGAGCATCTGAGAATTCTCGTTTTTTTTTTCTTGCTTTTTTTTTCGTTATTCTCCTCGGAGGGACACCTCTCCACTCGGATATCGCTTGTGATCGATTCTCATACGTGTGGAGATAAAACAACGAGTTGTTTGATAGAGGGAGGGGGAAAGTTTTCAAATAAAAATGTCTAAAAGATGGAGTTTTTCCTTGATTTTTCCGTTTTTCTCCGTGGAATTTCCTTATCGCAAATTCAAGTTTCTGGAATATATCGTAGCCACCCTCTTTTGCAATCACGTGAGAGTGTTCTCTGGACGCTCGACGTATTCGTCACAAAATAGCGATGACAATGCCGGCAGATACGCTAGAGGGCGCAATCAATGATTCGTGGGATGCAAATGGCGTCGGGGGGAGGGGGAGGAGGGATATGCGGTGGATACGAAGCCAAACACAAGGCAACTGAGGAATACTGGCGTACAGCGGGGCACCCTCTTCTCTACCTCCTTCACCCAACGCGCATACAGCGCAATACCAAACAAAGGACTGTACATCAATCTTATTCTACGATTGTTTTCCACGTATTCTGTACCTATCTTTTGTGTAATTTTTTCTTTTTACTCACCCTCTGGTTGTTGATTTTTTTTCCCCTTTTTCACCCGCCGTCCGATTCCACCATTTCTCTCGGCTCTTTCACACCGCCTCTTATATTTCACTTTATTCGCGCATATTCCATCAACTATCGGTAATACCCAATGCCCGGAGTATTTCTGTCGTTGAAGAGTTATCTTGAGCTTTACGTCGGAGAAAAATATAATTTATTTGCTCGGCGGGAAAAAAAATTGAAAAAGCTTTGTGAAGTCTATAAGGCGCCACTGGAAATCCACCCGTCATCTTAAAAAAAAAACAATCATAAATTAATCGCAAAAGTCTTTCAGAGGAAAAAAAAAGCTGAACTGTGTTCCCAATTCCTCGCTTATCCAGACATTGAATTTTTTTTTTATTACCATCCACAAATACTCTGGGAGATATCTCTATTGATGTCCTCCCCCCCGAAGCCACCGAGATTCGTTGATTTTTCGGGTTACTGTGACTGTAGATGAGAAAAAAAAGAGCATTCCCTGTTCATAAAATGAGAATGAGATGGGAAAAAAGAAGTCCTCACAAACAAGATGGATGAGACAAGATAAGCGAGATCGAGTAGAAGCGACTCGTTATGAAAGGATAACTCTTTTACTTCTCTCTCCTTCACTCACTCCAGATTCCGTTTCTTTTTACCTCTTCACCCACAAGGACCAATCGCTCTTCCTCCTCACTTCAATGTCCTCAAGCATCTTTCCGGTAACTTGCAGTACCTATTCCAATCTTCTCTCCGCCGTACGGGTGGAAAAAGGCAGAAAGCCCTGGTATTTCGCGCACTCCAACTTCTATCTCCAACGAGTCCAATAAGAAGCTTACAGGACAAGAGGTAGATTGGATTCTGATGCTCAGGTTTACAGATGCCCTCGGTGATTCTACCAAAAATCCAAAATTGAATCCGGTTGCCGTACTGTTGCGAAATATATGAGCATCAGCTGATGAAGATGCAAAGGAGAATCGATCGCGACTTTATCTCCAATTCCGCGACAATCCGCTCTTTAATTAAAAGAGACTAGAGCTCTTCGGCTTCTGTTGCAAGTTGTCTTCAGTTATTTCAACTCCCCTTCCTTTTGCCCTCTTACGCAGAAGAACCAATCGCTCTTACCCTTCCCTTTAACGTTCCCAACCATCTTTCCTCTAATTAGCCGTCCCTATTCCAACTTATTTGGTACTTCAGTCTCCAACAAGTCCAACAGGCAATCCCGCAGGACAAGAGCTAGACTGGTGTGTCTGATGCTCAGATTACAGAAGCCCTCGGTAATTCTTTCAAATTCAAAATTCAATCCCTTTGTGTCTTGTGGCGGAATCTATAAGCGTCAGCTGATGAAGATGCCAAGCAGAATTGCTAGATTTCTCCAATTACGCGATAATCCACTCCTGTAATGAAAAGAGACCAGCTCCCTCCGGCTTCTGCTCTGCATTTTTTTTCACTCCTATAATGGATGCAGTTGATGAAGAGGAGTTGCAGCAAAAAATATCCATTCCCCCTCGGTTTAAGACTCGGTTAATGCGATAAGAGTGTCTCGTAAATTGGAGGAGAACAGAATTGTTCCAGACGGAATAAAAGAAAAAAAAACAATATGGTCGTAAACTACACTTCTGCGTTCTATTGAGCTGAAGAAGTATGTGATGACTATGGCGATGTTGTCACTAAACATGACTATATATCGAGAGGGAGAAAAAAGGGGGGCGAGGAGGAGGGAAAGAGAAAAATAACAGAGAGAAACAAGAAATAGAAAACGCAGCAACGAGATTGTGAGCCTCGAGGGATTAACCCACGTTCCATCGACCTCAGTTTCTCTATATACTGATTTATCGCATTTTTCTGTTTTATCTTATTGCTTGTCCTGGGGCACTTGAATTGTATTTGTTCTTCCGATTTTGCACACTAGCGAAGGCCCGGTATCATGTAATTTTTCGCCTTTGTATCTCCTAGAATGCAATATCATCTCTTCATTACATTTCATTTTTAATCCCCAATGCAGAGGTGAATTCCATAAATGACAATCTATCAGTTAATATCAATAGAAATGCGAGCAAAAATTGCGGGCATGAGTCGACAGTGGTTATTAATGTTGGAAACAGATGCAAAATAATTCGCGATTTGATCTGCAATGACAATTGAAATTTTCCCCCAACTCTCATTGAAACTGAAATTGATCTCGTAAAATCTAGGGTGTACCTTCAAATATTTTATTTACAGTGTTTCCAGTCGTCTGACGATGCACCAATAACACTCTATGCCCTGAAGGAAAACCACGATTACTAGAGATTGTAGGGGAAGTGCTCCAGATGGTAGATAAAACGAGCCTGAGCGACATGGGTCGCGTGCAATATAATGATCCACCTATGTGCCATGCACCGACTGTACATACTCAAGTGGATATGTACTTACCCATATCTGGTTCGCACTACCTGCCTGAAAATACTAGTCCCTCCTCACTCTCCAGTTATATTTTACATCATCTAATTTTCTTTTTCGTGGATGTACGCTACGATTCTATCAGTCCCCGAGGTATACTGAAGCAGCGATATCATCTCACGCCAGTGAATCTAAATTGAAAGAGAGAAGGCTGGAATGAGGCGGGAAAAAACAATTTTCACCAAATTATTTGCCAATCCCGTCTAATAATTTCACAATATTCACCTGTAATTACATAAACATTCTGATGGATTGTGGCAAATGAAAGAAAAACAATTGGAGACAAGTATCCCGGAACCCCGAGCCAGGAATTGAACCCGAGACCGCCCAGCTACGGTGGCAAGTGCCACGCTGATACTCCGTTATGACTGCATTCTCAACAATAATGAAATTTACCAAATCTGGGGCATAACACATTCAATAATAAAAAATATTGTAGTATACTGAGGTATGAATACGCTTTTGTACGGGAACTTGAGTGGTACAAGCTAATAACGATGGCTAGCACAAAGAGAACTTGCTACGAGGCTTCTAGGTAATTAACGATTTCCGGAAGTACCTTATTGTTCATTGCACTGAGCGCTGATTCCTTTGGGGCTTTCATACTTCGATCGTCGAGCACTGGCTATGATCGGCGAGGGCGAATCACCATTAATTATAAGCATCCCGAAGCGACGTTTGGGTAATTTCAAAGCTATTCGTGCAATTCGTGTTTCGTGTAAGATTCGTTTAACTGTCAATAACTTGAAATCTGCTGAGACGAATTTAGTCGCTTTTAGTCCAGTGCAAAGCACCTCCTAGAACACCATATGAAATGGAAATGAGTGAAATTGCATCGTTATATCCAGGAAATGTAAAACATGAAAATCTCCAGCATAGAGAAGAAGTGATTTCCACATGACTTGGCGCGAATACTGAATATGAAAAATTGCGGTCGCATGAAGTAAAATAAGGTGATGTTTATTGGCATGATTGAAGTGCCCTCAATCCAGAGGATGATTTAGTTATATGAAGGGACGAAATAAGAATGCCATACGTACGTACCGCGTCACTTGTCCATCATCTGCCATTGGGATTCAGCTGTTCACCCTTAAAGATAGATGAACGCGTTTCAACCCACAGAAGATTCTCATAATTTAGGAGACACTGATGCTGTTACTAGATAGTGAATATCCTTTGGGACTTCTGGCAAAGGCCAATACACAGCAGCTGATAGGGTTGAGACTGCTATCAGGAAGAATGGAGTTCTCCCATTCTCATCTCCATCCGGTTCTTTTACAACTCGAGATGACTGCGAGATTGCCGCACACCCAGGGGTATTCATGGAATAGCAATGAGTTGGTGGAAAGACACTGTCAGCTTAATTAGTAAATAACGTAACTCGGAAAACAGCTCAGCATTGGTCACGAGGGGAGGATGCATTTCAACAAAATAATTAATTATGAACGTCATCGTGGATAGCCCTTACCGTGATCGATCATCCTTCGCTGCGGTCAACCACTCCTTTTACTCGGAACAAGCGTCCTCCAACGAAAATGCGGTTGACTGAGGCCAATGACCCACGACATCGGGAATCTGTGATGAGTTTTCTTCCTGAAGTTCATCATAAACAAGGCATTGTTTGCGTAACCTACACTGGTAAAGATCCCACTCAACGAACTATCTTGAGTCGCATCTGTAGTATGGATCAAAGACATTCCAAGGAACGTAATTTTCGTAGTTTCCAGTTGCAAGACAACGGAAACTTGAGCCACAGGAGTTGCTGGGTATAATAGGAAGTATTCGGAGGGAGAAAAATCGAGTGGTTAGTTTGCACTTGATGTGGAATCATCAGGTTCAACACAACCAAGTCGAATTCGTAACGAGAGAGCCTTTGGCGTCTTTGTCGTCTTCAGCTTCACAACATATTTTCTGTCGTTTACATTCTTTATTCACTTGGCATAGCATCAATGATCTTGCCATCAGTGGTGATCCAATTATGCCCAGCAGATGGAAATACTAGTGGAAGTAATTTGTGTAAGCTCCAATGAAGTTAAGCTGCTTCGGAATATCTGCAATCATCGTCCCAGTTTTTTCTAAAAATACTCAGCACCAGTTCCGGGGCCTCTAACTTTCCAGATATTTAGGTACATCGAGGGAAAGCCTTCTGCATTTTGCAGTGGATTTGCTACCACAACCGCTACCGATGAAAGCTCATCAGATATCGATTGGCATTACAACCCTGAGTCACACGTGGAGAATCATCGAATCATTATTTCATGCGCTTGCGGGGGTATTCCGAGAATCAGTTTGATTCGAGAGCATTTGCGGCGTGAGAATCATTAAGATTTGAAGGATTGGATTCGCATTTGGCGAAAACTATTGATGGCTCTCAGGTATTTAAGCTTGGATTTCGGAGGTGGAGAGGCTCTAAGGCATTGGAATCCTGCGGTTGTGGTTAATATGGGAGATCATTGGATTGTCTTGGCTTGGTGATATCAGAATAGCGGGCTTCAAGTGGAGGATCTCAAGGACACTCGCCTCCTCTGAACATACGGATCACAAGGTACTGAAATTTTAACAAATAAAATTGATCAAATTAATCTCAGATATTTTCAATCACTCCCGAATATCCTTTTAACATTTCCCAAACTGTGGAGACTTCAGAATTAAATTTTTCACATACAGAGTTATCAGGATTTATTAATTATTTATAAAGTCACCATGAAAGGTGTTAATTATACATATCTATGAAGAGTGCATTAAAACGTGGAAAATAATTCATTTCCCATCTCCTCTCTACACTAAATAATAATTATACGTAGTCCATTGGGGCTTTGTTGAACGTTATCGGTAGTTGTGAATGCGTAATCGAATCGGCCGTGAATCTCACGGGGATTAAGTGAACGTAATCGGCTTCTCTGTATTTCGCCCACTAAATCGCAATGGCTCGTATCAACTGGATCATCCCACCGCATTAATATTATGTTCTTTTTTTTTTTATTCACATTTTATTTAATTTTTATTGCCATTTCATGAGCTTTTCATTGCGCGGGGAAAATATTGGAGGGATTAATTCGTAGGATCACTCATTACTATTCAAAGGTGTTTTTCTTTGTTATCTTTTTTTTTTTTCTTACTGGAGATGTGTTTTTTCCGTTTGGCTGGGGATGGGTGAAGTGTTCACGGCTAATGGGGGCATAGCTCGGTCGTTTTCTCATCCTTCGAGGAGGGGGAAAATTCTACAAATGGTAGAGTTAATTTCCTGTGGCTCTTTGGGGGAAAACATCTAATGGCTCTCCTCGGCCTTTTTCGTCTCAATGAGGAAATGAGTTTGATATCCACCTATTGGAGATACACGTCTGATAGAAATTCCGGTCATGACGTGGTCCCTCGGTATTAGGTTTCACATCTTATTATGTCGTTTATCTGAACGTCTCTCTCTCTCTCATTCTTCGGCGAAAATGAACATTTTTTTCTGCAGCAGACGGAACTACTGAGAATAATTTTAAAGCTTTTGCTTTCATTCTTTATTCCTCAAATTAAGATTTATTTTATGTCGCTGGGTCATTAAGTGGAAAGTAACCTGGCGGTATGTTGGACATAAAATTCCGAAAGGTCGTACAAGGGGACAGGAGGTACAAGGAGCTCGGCTTAACCATGAAAAATACGTAAAGGTGAGTTTGTACCGTGCGATAACACAGTTTAACGATTTATCACAATTGTAGGGAGAAAACATATATTCGATAAGTACACGAGAAATTGATAACGGTGAATTTATATTTTTAAGAGAGGAATTGAAGAGTTATTTGTGGAGATGAGGGCGGAGTAGTTTCTGCGAAACTTTCATTCTTTTTTTTTATTCGGCTATTTATAGTTTATAGTACTGATAATATATTACTATTCTGTTCGTAGCCATTCGTCATTTCAAATTTGTAGGTCACTATTATTAAATTTAAATATTTACTGTTCAATGTTTAATGCTCAATATAAAGTGTAATTAATTATTTAAAATTATCAAAAATTCGCGAGAAGGTTAAAATTGCCCAGAGGTCTTGGACAGCACTTGGAGATGGAGAAAAAAATTAGGAATCTACAGAACTACTGAGATAATCTCAAGTTTCCACTCAAAGGATATTATCAAATATTAAACTTGAGTTTGAAATTTCCAGCGAAGACAAATACCCACTGACGCAGCGGAAAGAATTTTATTTGTCTTTATCATGAGGTAATGTGAACATTTTGAGTGGCTGGGTGAGAGGCAAAAATCTACAGAGTGAATAAACATCGGGAACAGATTCTGACGTGAATGAGGGAGCGGAAAAAAAGGGCAAAATGGGGGGAGTGAGCTTAAGAAAAATATTTTAAAATCCCTTTCTTCGGGGAGTTTAAATGAGAAGTATAAAATTGTTTATGAAGCCAATTGAAGAATTATTATTTTTTGCAACGAATGCTTGAAAAATGGAAAATTTACTGAGACTAAACGACGCAGTTAATGGTGAATTCCCACAGGAACACGGTCAGACGACCTCCCGGTATTTTCACGCTCGAAGTAGCGGCTTCAGGCGAAGCCGTTACGGACCCCATTCCCCCCCACTACCCGTGTGTGCTAATTAGTCGCGAACGATTCGCGAAATGACCACGACCAAACGATCCCGGTGGACGTCAACGCGGAGTCACGTAAACCGCAAGCACAACCGCAGTGTGCGTTGTAGGTGACTGCTTGGAAACATTGCTGTGGGTTATACATGACTAGCGCCGTTGCGGCCGCTACGTTGATGCTTTTTTTGTTATGTTATTTTCTTTTCACTATTTTTTCAGTAGGAATAAAATAACTCGTTTTAATGAATACCTTATATCTCAGGAACTAATGGGCCAATCAATGTAAAATCAATTTCGTCTGAAAGGGCTTGAGGAGCTGAAACAGATTTTCCACTGTTTAACGAAAAATAATGTTTGAAAATTTTTGAATAATCAAGAACTGATTTTGATAAATTTTCAAAAATTATTTTTCGTTAAAAAGTGGAAAATCTGTTTTAGCTCCTCGAGCCCTTTCAGACGAAATTGTTTTTACCTTGATCGGCCCATTAGTTTCCGAGATATAAGGTATACATTAAAATAACTTGTTTTAATGAATACCTTATATCTCAGGAACTAATGGGCCGATCAACGTGAAATCAATTGCGTTCGAAAGATCTCGAGGAGCTGAACCAGATTCTGCACTTTTTGAAAAAAGTCACTAGATGTGA
>JAPYZN010001037.1:0-19773 GCA_030522865.1 Psyttalia lounsburyi
TTCGTCCAGCAAGAATCAGGATTTACACACATCCTGAGACGAGATTTGGATTACAACCCTGATCCAATCATTAAACCCAAGGTTGGATCGAGGCTTGATGCTCAAGGGTCTAGCCTTGGAAACAGTTATTTTTCAATGTTCGTTCAAGCTTGATTCAATCTTGGACGTCGAGGCTCGACCAGACTTTGTCAATCCTGGATCAAGCCTGATCAAGCCTTGTTTCGATCGTTCATTCCTACCTGGCCCTCGGCCTGAACTTTTCAGGTCTCAGAGTCAGTTTTCTCAAACAAATCCATATACACGATAAAAGCATCCTCCCTGCAGAACAAAAAGGGGAGCGATTGATATCTCTAAAGACCTCACAGCATTATCGAGAACATCTGAGCAGGCGTTGCTCCCTTTCACTTCTTCCCATTCATTCTGTCTCAAGTAATTCCTTTAACAGTCACGAACGTTGGCCATTCATTGTATCTCCTCCCCTCCAATGCCTCAACTCCGGAACGAATTTTTGATCGATAAAATTTTCTGATTAAAGAAACCTGAAGAAGAGCGGAATGGCGAGTGGAATCATAAAGTTTCGGAAGCTGAAGCGTTACGATTAGTCACGGTATGGCCGGTACGGGTGATAATTTTAAAACAGCCACTGTTTAAATGTTTGTGTGCACTTTTTTTTCCCCCCTTTAGTTTTAACTAATCGCCCTGCAGTCAAATGCCGCCCGACGACACTATAAATGACGTTATCGGTGTGTGGGCCTCCGTCACGGTTGGCCCAGGCTTATCTCACCTCATTACATTGGAATTACGTCCAGCACATTCCTGGGACATCGGCTCTCAGCTTCTGCACCGCTAATATTAATCCTCCATTCGACGTTTATTATTATTGTCAATTTATTTTGTATTATTCCAATCCGTAAAAGCATGAGAAAATAGCATCAGGTGAAATTTAATGGGCAGTAAAATATTCTTGGGATGATAAGAATCGCATTTGTATTTAAAGTGTAATCACGTCATAATACTGCATTCCTTTTAGAAAGAAAATCATTTTTTGGTTTTTGTTACTTCGGTCGAGGACACTTCTCTGGTGAATATACTGTTGGAAGGAAATTCTCGTTTACTTACTAGCCCGCAAAAATATTTTCTAATCAATGCGATTGTAATCACACGAAGTCTGGGAATAATTTCAAGTCCAGGGACGGACGGAATTTGATGGCGACAGGTCAGACAATCGCATTTCACCCCAACAACGGAGGTTTAGGACTGCGATTTGTTTTTGGGCGAATGACGTAATTGTTTTTTTTGGCCACAAGATCCGTAAAGTATTTTTTTCACACATGCGGCCGTATAGTCCGAGCCCAAGGCCACAAATGTAATTACATTCGTCGTAAAACACTTTCCAAACTGAGTGATAAACGTTATTCTTTGTCAGATCTTATCTCAAAAAATTATTCCAAGGTTTTTTTAGCAATACCCGGAGAGCTCCAATATGAGGGGCGAAATTTGCAGATTAGAAAATTCGGAGTGTTTACGCCAAAGACTTTCTTGCAAAACTTGGCACTCTCTTATTCGGTTGCTGGGGAGATTGAGGGAAATACTCCATTCATTTTGAAATTCGAGGGGCATTCGGCGGAGTATTTCCCTTGTCAGAAGCTTGGACAGTGGAGGGTGGGATTTGATGGCCTGGTATACCATTCATTTCTCCACTTCAGAATTTCGAAGCCATTATTAATTTGTTAGGTCACTTTCACGAGTACACGTTTATCATTTTTTTCGATTTATTTTTCCTCCCAATCTGCCGCTGTTTTCCTAAAGTTTACCTACTTAATAATCGAGCAGGGTAACCACGTGACATCAACTTCAGCCCTCCTATTGGCCGACATTCTGGCCCATTGGTAAATAATTGGTATGGCTCCCATCTTCAATATATATTTTTTTTCATAAAAAACAAGTAATGATTTACTCGTTGAAATTTTGATAAGGTAATATACTTCGTTTTTGGTATTCCCCTAAACTATTTATAATTAATAATATTCAAAATAATTTCCCGTGCATTATTTAAATAAAAACTGGAATTGAAAAAATAAAAAAAATCCCCGGAAATTGTGACTCCACAAGAACGTGGAAAGGGCTGATAAGTATCCAGAGAATTGAGGGTTGGTATGAAAGAATTTGCAATCCCTTCCTCTTGGTGGGTAAAATGTTCCACCCTCGTCATACATGCCACCCTATCCGTTGGCAAAAAAATTTCATTATTTTTTTTTTACCTCGCACTAGTGAAAAATATATTTATGACGTCTTTTATGACACCGCCAACATCTAGCGTTCCGAATACAAAGCGATTTGTTTTTCGCGTTGATTATGCAAACAAATTTGGTTTTATTTAACTATACTCTAGCGTCTGACTAGATTCGTCGATTAAATTTATCTTGGTATGAAAAAAATGTCTCGAATGTCTCAGTGATAATTAAAAATATTGTTTTTATTGCAAATCCTCAGCAGTAAAATTTTTATCAATATTGCAAACTTTGAAAAAAAAATGGCTTTCCGTTATATATCAGAATTCACTTTCCGTAGCTCGTCACTAGTTGTATATTTACTGTATATTTTTTCCTATAAAATGAGGCTCATAAGTTGAGGGTTGCCGCAGGCCCTCAATTGTTCCCGACTGGGCTGATTTGCAATATTAACCTTGGATCTCTATTGACTTATGATTACCAAGTAATACCTTCTCGATTGACTTTCTACAGATTCTCTTGGATCCTTCATCCGCCTACACCCATTACGACTCCTGCTTTGCCTTAGAAACTTGAAAGAAAATGTTCCATCCTTCTACCGATCCCATAACCGATTTACACATATTGGATCGGAATTGACGGCCGTCAATTGACCGACAACGGATCCAAACACTTCCGAAAATAGTGAAGAAATAGAAGAACTCTGTGTCTAAAAGGCTTTGCATTGAAAGTGAAAATAAAGCCAGATGGGATTCGGGTTTAAAGTGAAAAAATCCCGGTAGACCCAGCCGGGATTTAAATGAGGGGCTCCCATTTGCGCCCGGGGCACTCGTCGAACTAAACTCCCGGAAATACTGAAACTTTCCTTCCTAGTGAACTTGAACTAGTGATTAAAACAAATAATATTGTTACTCACCCAGTGCTCCATACTCCGCTTCCTGGACTGAATGATGTTTAAAAATCTTCGGCGCAATGGACATTCAATACATGTAAGTATCCTTCGGGTGAACTGGGCTAACGAAACTTTTGTACTAAATTATTACGGCAGACACACCCTGAAAGTTCCATTGGTATGAGAAAAACAATCAACCGTAAATACGATAGTAAACACAAGCGAGTAGTCTGTTTGTTGACAGTAATTTCAATAACATCAACAATAACAACATTCCGGCAAATACGAATATAGAAATACTCGAAATAATATCTATTTCTTTCTTTTTCTTAGTCCTTTCTCGGGTCGCCTTACAGACAGTTTACAGTTGGTGATTGCCTAGGATAAAGTGAAATATTGTCCAGTCTTTAATTGCTATTGTTATTTGTACATTACAATATCGAAAGTGCGCGAAAATCGGAAAACTTTTCCGCCTGCCTCACTCTCCTCTACTTCTGCTTTCGGTGGTGACGTTAAGGAAAGCCTCCAATGAGCAGTATTTCCATTTTCCTCTTGGGAAATTTGACTGACGATCGTTATTTATTCTACTTTTATCGGTCAATCCATTAGTTATAATTTTTTCATTCAATTTTAAAAGGTATCGACCGATTTAATCTAGAGTTTTACCTACAACTGTCCTCCCAAATCCGCCACTTGCTGAAGGCGTTCTGAGAGCTAGACTGATTGGGTAAGCTTCCTTTGAAGTATGACCTAATATCACCTGGGCGCATAGAACGCCGTTCATACCGAGCAATTGAAGTAGCCTCGTTATCAACGCAGAGGATAACTGGGTTTCATAGAAGTTCAGAGAGAAGAATGAGGCAACAGGTTTCGCTTAGAAGAACACTGAACTTCGTACGAAAGGAAAGGATCTTTTCCGACCGTTTGGTGGATGGCATGCTTCCATCAGACGAAATCAGAACAAAAGGGATGACTTAGAACACTCGAGTTGTTTTTATTTCTAGTTTCACTAACTAAACCCACACAAAATAATCCCCAAGTCAATCTTAATAATTCGAAAGTGGGAGTCAATTTGAATAGAACTTACTTGAAGTATTACCTACAATCACCTGGGCGCATGGAACGCCGTTCATACCGAGCAATTGAAGTAGCCTCGTTATCAACGCAGAGGATAACTGGGTTCCATAGAAGTTCATACAGAAGAATGAGGCAACAGGTTTCGCTTAGAAGAACTCTGAACTTCGTACGAAAGGAAAGGATCTTTTCCGACCATTTGGTGGATGGCATGCTTCCATCGGACGAAATCAGGACAAAAGGGATGACTTAGAACACTCGAGTTGTTTTTATTTCTAGTTTCACTAACTAAACCCACACAAAATAATCCCCAATTCAATCTTAATAATTCGAAAGTGGGAGTCAATTTGAATATAACTTACTTGCCCTCTAATCCAATTGTGATTGTATCTAGAGACAATGTAATGAAGCCAACAGCTTGCAAATATTCCATCGACTTAATTTTTTTTCTTGCTGTTACAGGTACACAGCAATGAGTAGTTTTAAAGCTCGTTTAATTTACTCAACGACAAACAATGCGATGAGAGGCATCGGTACCAGCTGTCACCGATGATCACTGGCTGAAGGAAAGGCTAAAAGCGTAAAACTACACAATAAGTAAAGAGTCCAAGATAATAAAGAGAATAAGAGATGAGAAACTAACCGGATAATTAGATCTTTAAACGCTGGTAATTCTCGTTGGGGATAGACGTGCGATGGTGAAACGTATTTCAAGCTGTACACGCGGTTATAGAACGACGGTATAGACGTTTTCCCCAGAGTCTCCACCTCTCATTTTTCGTTTTACCTAATGGGAACCCTCGGCAACCTCTAATTTTCTTTAGTTGATCGATAGTAGGACCCTTCCATTGCCCACGTATTCCTTGGTTGCTCAACAGTTCGTGTAGATATACCTGCCCATTCCCCTGAAACCCGCAAAAATGTATAATAAAACGTCACGGCGGGAGTGGGGGGGAGGGATCTTAACCACCCTGCGACTGAACGACGGAGGCACGGATATGTCATAGCACTCGCTGGTACTGAAATCACTGGGCGGTTGTCAATTATTAACGGGCGTGCATATTCCACGGCGGTTTGTGAATTAAAACACGAGAAATTCATGGGAATTGGATATGTTTTTTTTTTTTTCAGTCGGTTCCAGCCAAATTGCTATTAGTTCCGAGAGGTGTAACTGTTGGCTGCAATTTTACAGTTGATTTCAGAATTCAAGTTGTCCAAAACAATGGCATCCGCTGTTTGTTCGTAGGGGTTTCAGTAATTAATTCATTAGATCATCGGAGATGAGGTAGTTTTAATAACAGATGGTTGGCCAGCGCTGATGCGCTGAAACAGGATCCCTATAGAATTCGTTGCTAATCAGAAAGATCAAGCTCTGGCGTTCTCGTTGGGCAGGGATCTAAATAGTCGTTACGTTTTTGATGATCGATTTTACTGATCAATTTTCCATGCTGATCCTCCATTAGCTTCTACCCGGAAATCAGAAAGCGATTAATTGGATCCCACACAGTTCACATCGACGCCGGCGTCACGTACACCAACGCATTCAAATCGATCGCTAGTAAAACTGAGGCGATTTATTAGTCTCTAGTTAGCCTTTGTATGAACAATTTTAGAGTAATTAAAGGAAGGTGTCGATGTTCTACCCGAGTGGACGTGATCAGTTTGGTTTCAGGAATTAATCGATAAGAACTGATATCGAGGTGTGCTAAATTGCAAATGAAACACTTGCTGGGTTCACAATATGATCTAACAGATAGATATGATTTGACTGATCAAGACAGGATCTAAACGAACTTGGTCGCGGTATCTCCAATTAACCTTTTCCAAACCTGACTAATTTATCTGAAAGGTTTCATCAGAAAACCTTAATTAGTATTGAACTCTAAGTAATCAGGGAGTAAGCAGCCTTATCAAAATTTAGATGCGGGACGAGAGTAATTACATTTTTCAGCGGAACAACAGTCGGAAAACACATTTTTTTTATGATCTCGGCGACCTCAGGTTTTTGGCGATGTTTCGAGGATGAAATGAGATATCCATCCAGGGTGAATTCCATTAGATTCCTGAGGAAATTTCACATCGATCTGTATACCATACATGCGGTTAAAGTCAATTTGAACGGAAATTTTGAGCGTGAGCGTGTCACTTACCGCGCTTTTGAGCCCTTCCTTCCCTGTCGGCCCTGGCAGGTCAAAATTCCGATTTTTGGCCATATCTCGAGAACCAGAGCAGATATCGGCGCGAGGCCAACTTCATTGGATTTCTCGGGAAATTCTGCATCGAGATAGATCCTCCCTATTCCGCTAAAACTGGATTTGTGCTCTTTTACCCTAAAAAAATGGCAATTTAAAAACAAACAATCACAAAGCTTTCATTTGTGGGCACCAAAATCGTTGCCTAATTCTAAGGTAACGAGAAGTCAACAGGGATGAAGAAATTCTTAACCAGAGAAGGACGTCTCTCATGGAGGAATGGAGTGACTGTCTCTCGTACTCTGCCTTCTCTCATTGTCCTTAATGACAAAATTGATTTATCACTCGCATCATAAATATTGAACACGTTTGACAGGCAGCAATCATCGAAAATAGCAATACCAAAATGCAATGCATCTGGAATAAAAACATTCCCTTGTATCTGGCCGAGTGAATAAGGCGCGCGGAATTACCTACCGGTAAACCCAGAAGTAACCGTTAGTGGTGAACGTTACCGACTTCAATTAAATTTTTTGGCACCGAAAATTCAAGAAAAAAAAAACCTTAGACCGGGACATGGATATCCGCCAGCAATATTACAGCACGACAATGCTAAGCCACATAGAAATTCTATTGTTCACCAAACTATAAATGAATTGGGATAGGAAGTTTTACCGCATCCGGCGTATACACCGGACATTGTACCGTGTGATTATCACCTAAATTTGTTCGTTACAAAATATCTTCGCAGGACAGCAATTTTAAAATAAAGTTAAATTACAAAAAAATTACAATTTCATCTCGTCTAAAGACCGGAGTCGTTTCCCGGCTGAATTCATCAGTTGCCTGCGCGGTATCAATAGGAGCCTCGGCCTTAAATAAACGACGGGGCAAGAAGCGAATTTTTCAATAAAAATTCAGGAAACACTCAGCGATTGTTTACCGATTGCAGAATCGACTCGGACTATTTAATTAACGGAATCATTTTCAGACGCTTCACATAAAAATTACGCGACTTTCTATGAAGTACATATTTTAAGCCCAATTTTTGATGCTCGTAAATCCCCAAAGCAATTGTTTATTGAGCAATGGTAAAAAGATTTCATCAATTGAGTGAGGCCAGTCATGAATTCCAGAATTCCTGGAATCGCGAAAACCGTAAAATCCCAGATATAGCGTAAACGAGATGAAATAATCGGAAAACCCATGCTGACAGTTGGAGATTTTCTCAAGGTAAGAGAATCGTAACTTGGGGAAAGTCTTTTTTCCCCCACTGAGCGAATAAAATAATTTATCCACAAATTTTACAAGTCCTTAAATTGACAAGGAAATATTTTATTGTCCCACGTAAATGTTCTTCGGCAAAAGTAATCATTCCTGGCAGTGTTAGAATGATACTGAGGATTATTATTTTATTTGAGTTTTTAGTACCCCCTCTCCACGTAATTTTTGCCTGTAACCAGGGCCCCCACTCCTGAAGGCAGAGGAAAGTCAATGAGAGATTGACGAAATTGATTTAATCTTCGTGAAGAATACAGGTTTCAATTAACTTTGTTGGTGAAAAATAGAACAATGATTGATGACCAGGCTGAGCCATGTTACAGGAGAGGTGGCAACCCCAACCCAATCGTACCTCCTCGATGTGATGTTAAATTCGCACGGAGGCAAGGCTCATGTTATCCAGACTCTGATCGAAGATGGTGCATGTCGCATTGACAATTCTCGGGTTCTAGCGGGAGGAATATCAAGATGACTCCTAGCATGGTCAAAGCTGAATCAGTACGAGGGCCAAGGTTTGAGAAAAATTTCAGATTTTTCGTCAGTTTCTTAAAAAAAAATGAGGGTAATACCTCAGACACCTTCTGTTTTGATGTTTTTGATTGTTCCGAATCGCTATAAACCCACACAAATCATTTCCCCGAGAACCGCTTCTCAGATTCAACCTTAGGGCACGGAGACCTACATTTCAACCAAGTTTCATTGAATTTAGTCAAGTGGACTCATATTAAATTTGCCAATTATTCTTTGCGATATTTTCCGGATATCGAATAGGCAATTGGACGAGCAGAACTTTAGAATGGTTAATTCTAAATTAAAAAAAATTTGTAGTTAACGATAAAATGAATGGTTAGCTAAATTATAACAAGTGGTGTTGTCTTTGGGCTCTTGGACGTTCGCTACCCTCGCTCCCCTTGCGGATGCGTCGGTGGCGCCTGTTTTCGTGTGGGTCGGACCCATCGGACGCTTCGCATCTACAACTTTCCGATATATCGAAGACCCTTCGATTGCGTCATTAAAAACCTTGATCGCATCATTCGTTCACACGATAAAATCCGGAAATTTTTATAATTTTAATAAAATTTTCTAATTTTTTCCTGCACGAGATTTTTTTTTTCATGCACAGGGAGCGATGAATGGTCTTCTCAGGTCTTGAGTGACCAACGGAGATAATTCCTTGGAATCACGATAAATTGAACCAGCCCCAACTTAAAAAGTCAGCCAAGAAATCAGCTGTCCCATCCCCATAATAATCCTCGTCGCACGTTTTGGTGTTAATTGGCCCCGTACGCCCGTAATTTTTACAACATCCACTCGTTTAATTGGATCGGTTTACAACGCGGCATTTATAGGAGCCTCTCTAATTAGTTTATGATCGAACAGCGCCTCGTAGTCACATCCTCAACAGCAGAGACATCATTCGAAGAATACTGAGGAAAACGATTTGACTTTTTTTTCACCTCAATTTCCTGAGCTGTATTTTCCCATTCTTAAAACGACACGTGAAGGATTTTTCCAATGTCTAGAATGATACCCCTGTAGCGTAGAAGTACCCACTGTTATTTAGTATGGCTTTTAGCTGCGGGTCAACAGCTGCGCGCATGATGCACTTCGATGCGCGTAACGAACCAACCGGCTTGGACTTTGTCGTAAAACCATATGAAATATGCGCATGGGCTGATCCGTGGGGACGTATCGATATGGCCATCCAGAAAAAACATCAGACTGTGTGAAAGCCGTCACTACGATAATTAAGCTTTACTGAAGCTCCTTATCCCGTAGTAATTAAAAATTTCGGAAAAACAAAAACAGCCCTCGAGCAAACATTTTTTAGGCTTAGGCTTAGGGGAATTAATCTCATCTTCTCGTCTATTTGTGCCCTATTTTTCGGATAAGCGTTAATTTTCTTGAGAAAGGTTTTCATTCTTAGACCAGATATTATTTTCTAGGAAATTTTTGAACTGGAAATTTTCTTATTGGGCTAAAAATATTCTTTTCGACACAGTGAGATGAAAAATTTTGTTCGTAACTCGTGAAAAAAGTGGGTTTTGACTCGTGGGATTATATCACGAGCCGAAGGCGAGAACCTCCCACTCGCCAAAAACCATTTTTTTTCACGTGTCACGAAATATACTATTTCGTAAAACATTTTTTCCCTCAGTGTATCAGGAATTTTCTTGAGTTTGAAACATTTTTAATTTTCAATTAGCAATCGGAACGATTTAAATTTTCCATTCCTGTTACGATTCAAATTTTCGGTATAATTTAAAAAATGATATCAACAGGCCATTCTAAATAGTCAACGTTCAATCTAGTTCTGTTCAATGAAAATCTAGACAATTGAGTAGGATCGCAAGCTACCACTGAGGGGTCACTCGGTAAGGGAGTCAAAATGATTAATTATTAACAATATCATTATCATTCATTAATTATTAACCGTTGATGGACCACCAATCCACAGTCAACTAACGATCAACTGTCGATCGGTTAGCCACTCATTTAGTAATCAACCAGTGATCAACCCACCCTTGAACGAATTAATGAGTCCCATTGAGTCATCATCGAGTACCCATCGAGTACCTATGAATCGATCCGCCCAGATCCTGGGGGTTACTAAATAAATAACCGCTGATACAATTTTTAGGAACAAAACAAAATTATCCTGAATTTTTTAGTGGCTTAGAAAGATTTTTCCTTCGCCGGGCATTATTTCCTAAAATTGAGAAATAATCTAAAAAATAAAATCTACTAATCTCGACCGTGGATCAAAACTCGCCCCGTGTTGCTGTAAAGACAATAGGAAGTGATGACTACAAGAAATGCGCATTAACCCATCCATAAATTATCTGCTTCATGCAGTCGACCTTTGTAGTTGTTTAACCCTTGAGGTTATCTTATCTACTTCTGTTGTTTGACCTGAGGATCGTTTGGCCTTCACAAGTTCGGATGTTGAGGACGTTTTTGATTTTTGGTGTTTTCGCTTTTGCCGCTGATCTTCTAACGAACATTGTTGGGCCGTTAAAAACGTTTGACTCAATTCGTGTCTATCGCTTGACCCTTGCCAATCCCCTGATCATCCTTTCTGTCCCTTCTCGCTGACTCTTGCTATCGTTTAACCCGTCAATTGGTCTTGCAGCGTTGGAGTTGAGATTCTAGCGCCGATTGACCCCCACGGAGTTCGGCCTTTGGCAGGCATGCCCTGTCAAAGGACTTACGGCCCTCGTGAATACTAATACTTGCGAAGGGCGTTCCGGGCCGGTAGAATAATGGACTGCAATTTACATCAATTTTAGTTATAATTTACGGCACAACTTTAGACCTAAAATACATTTTCGAAAATGTGAAGTAAAAGCGAAGGAGAATGAGACGAACTTCGATTAATCACCAGTACCTTCTGATTAAATAATGAGATTTGGGGGAATCAGGTATCGTCTTCAAACCTAAAAATGGCTTGCAAATACGCAAGACATTCAGAAATTGCTCTTTTTTGTTGGCGAGGTATTGGCAACTGAAAACTTTCCGTTTTCTCCCCATCTCCTGTACTCCTTCCAAAGCGAACTACACGCTTTAATTTTCCTGTACGCATATTAAATTAATTATTATTTCTGTGGTTTGTGAGAAGAAATATACGTCATTATGTGAAGAAGCACTTTAATTATTAAATAAGCTGATAATTTTGGAAAATTACGAAGTGAGTCGATCCAAATCCTCTCTAAAACGTCTGACGAAATCCAAAAGAAGAGCCTATAGAAATATAATTGAAAAAATAAGTACATTGGCTTTACATTGATCAATTTTTCTAGGTGGAAATATGGGGTGAAGTCTTAATTCACTTCTGAAATTCTTATGAGGAATTCCCAGACAAAATACAACCATTTTATCATGTTATTACGGAGCCAATACCGAATCACAAAAAAAGCATTCTCGGGTTTCGCATACCAGGACAAATAACGAGAAATGCGCAGGGTTACAACGGACGTGGATAAGAATTAAAACCCTCGGGGCGAGTGAAGACAGGGGGGAGCGAATGATATTAGAAAGAGAGTACGAAGAAGGTAAAAATAAAAAAATTGAGAGTCAGGACTGATGGATGGAGCCTGGTCGATTGCATCGGCGTGCCTTCTTACATCCTCGACTCTCCTGTCCCTCGATCCTTTACCGCGTTTGCAAGCATTATCTTATTTCGAACGGGAGTCAAGAATTTCCGCATAGCAAGGATTGAGCGACGCCAATGTGACGCCAGTCAACATCCAGTTTTTCATTGAAGAGACAAGTGTCATTCGACACCCAACGGCCAACTTGCGAAAACCGTATTTACTTGACAATTCCTCAAGAAATGGTGGCTTGACATTACAATGATAATGTTCATCACTTGATTGAAACAGTAACTGCAGGATTGCTGTCGTGATTGAACAAAAAAGTGGCAATTTCCTTCCTTGTTTTTTTTTTTCACTCGTAACTGGATCGGAATTACGATTAATAAGAAGATTGAGAGGACAATTGGCAACAGCAACAACAACAAAAAATGAAATGGCGAATGCTGCAATCGAAGATCCAGAGTGTCCCCTTTTGTTTGATTTTTCGTGAATTGACTTTTGGGAAAGTTGTAGGTTAGGGGTACGTAATGCCCCGGACTCCTCTTACAAATGACAATTCCTCCCTGACCTGTAAGACACAGACTCTAAGCCATAGACCAAAAATAACCTGGGTACTCTAGAGCAACAGCTCCACTCTCAGTGAAAGAGAAGAACTACCACCGGAGCGTACTGATCTTGCGGATCTGAGTTGAGTTAGACTTTCAGGAGAACCTCAGATTGGAAATTATAGCACATCCTAAGGTCTTACTAAAATGGCGGCCATAGGACTCCCGCTTAAGGCCCGGGTGTAATAGTTCGTAACCTCGACATTCCCGCGAATAATTACAAGAAAAATAATGATCAAATCATAAGCAAACCTAATTTCCGACGCCCGTGCATGACTTCTGCACGTCGGGAATTATGTCTGCTCACGATTTGATCGGTATTTCACGTGGAATGAGTGACGGAGATTTCGAGGTGATGAATTATTACACCCGTCCCTTGAGATCTACCGGAAATTCCGGCCGCAAGTCCCGCGAAAAATTCTGATTCTGGTCATGTTCAGTTGCAGGTCAGCTTCCTCGCTTGCGAGGAAGCTAAAGTCTACATCCGGAGCTGATCAACACATTCGCTGGGATTTAGGAGGGGTTCGAGAGGATTATTTAGAAACGAAAGCTCTAAACAAGTCTTCAGCCAATTGAACAACTATACTCCCTTCTCTTCACCATTTGATGCGGTGGCAGGAAGGCATTGAATATACCATCGATGCTAATCAGTTTTGTCCCTCAATTGCAAATGAGAAAGAAAATATAAATTTATTACGCGCGCCACGATTTTCAAGGGTTCATTACGAAACGGAACCAAATGGCCCTTACGCCACGGCGAAATTCGTTGCGGTTTTCTTCACTCCGCCCGGAAGATGAAGGGACCAAATTCTGTCTGATGTACTGCACATTAAATATTCAATCGATTGCCATTATTTTCATTCCCCTATTTCAAGTGAGAGAAGGTATACGATTTTTTTAAAAAGAAGAGTGCGTTTTGGGGCGGATTTCCGCTTCGTTGATCAATAACTACGTGTCTAGTCATGCTTCCGAGACAAGCGAATTATCTTGGAGAGACAATGAAGATCGAAAGATTTGAACTTGTGGCGATCTCCAAAGCCTCGCTGCACCTCTTCCTGATTTTTTTGAGAATTGATCTTCTCTCAGTGACGACGTTTTTCTGCTGTTAATGCTCACGAGATGAGAATGTCTCCAGAGAAACATCAGAAAAAAATGAAAGATGTTCTAGACAGGATGCGTCCATCCACTCTTCTATCGGATTGGGACTTTGGATGTTGTTCAGACTCTCGTGATATCTCCAAAATAATTCTCATCTAGCCTCGACAGCAACTGTACGATGTATAGTATAAATATTATAATGCCTTCTCACATCCGGAGCTCCCCCCATCATCGCTTGGCACCCGCCATCGAGGGATCATTTGCTGGTGAAATCACTCAGTCATTCTCGACTGAAGTCCCACAGAATCGCTTCTCAAACCAGCCGAAATCTCGCCGAAGTCAGTGAATCCCATGATTTCTACCGATTTCAAGTGATTTAAATCAGCCTCCTCACGTCTCGGACATTTCACTTGCTTCTGGCATCTATCACGGAATGATGGTTAAGTACATATAGAATAGATAGCTGGGGATTAGTATAGGTTAAGTGTACAGGAAGTAAGTTACTCAAAGGTAAGGAATGAGAGAGGCGATAAAATGTAGAGTTGGAAACGGAAGCTCTTTGTATCCCGTAGGGGAACCAAATAAAGAGTATATAAAACTCTGTCGAATTGTGAGATTCTCAAAAGAGATCGATATTTTCTCGTGAATTTCCTGACTCCCCATTGAATCCATTCCGTTTTGTATTTGTGTGCTGCACGAGTAGCCGCGTAAGCAATTTTGTTTTGAGCACTTTAGGATCGATGAATTTAATGAGAGCACTTTTCTCAAGTGCGAATGACTTTGCCCTGATTGATTTCGAAAAATGGATTTTTCCGACAGGCGATAATAAATACGTTTCAAGGAGTGCCTCGAGAAACTTTATAAAGTGTTGGTGCGTCGTCTGTCTACCATCAGGAAAAAAACTTGGACGAGTATCGATCGGAATATGGACAACGGATAGACAAACGACGAAGTTGGTATAAATTTTATCAACTTTCTATTCGTAGAAATGAAACTCCAAAATGATGAGCACAAATAGCACGCTATAGTACGAGCTCATTGCAAAGGAACATTGAAAGGCATTAAAATAGCAGTTGAGTCTATAATAATCGGCATTTGAAAAAGGTGAATGGGGGTACTGATGAAAGTGACTAAGAAGACGATCTGACGGACTTCTTCTATCCACCGATTGTCACTCTCTGGTGGCTATACTATTAATACTCAGGATCTCGATGACTAAAAAATATTCACCTCACGTGTCTAAATTCCTTTAAAAAAAACCTGCCATCTCTCTCGAGAGATATTAGAAAACCGTTGTTTCGAATGTCAACCAGAAAGATGGCAATCGTTTTTATTCGTCGGAGCCAACAGACAGGAGAATAATTATTCTGTCGAGGTGACAGAGAGACGTTAGCCTTCAGAGAGATTGTAGATTGGAGAACGGTTTTTGGCTACCGTGTAGGTAGCTAAAAACCAAAAAGAGGAATCAAAACTATCTTCTCTCTTCGATTCTCTTTCCAAGTTTTTCCTCTCATTTCTGACCCGTCTTTGAAAATGTGTGCGTGCCTTTGTTGTGTACCGCTGAAAGAACGGTACGACCAGGGGAAGCACTTTAGATATCGTCTCATTCCCTTTTTCCTATCCGAGATAACATTAGGAGCAAACTGCTCCTTCTGCTGACCCTCCGCTTCCACCGAAAATGCTCTCGTTCGTCGCTTGATATTTCATCCACAATCGCAATTCAAAGTTAATACGTGAAAAGCAATACAAATTACTCGAATCGATATCGTATGAATTAAAATTAAATTACTCACTGTTTATTGATGAGAAAAGACGGCGATGGATAAATAGCCAACGAGTAATTCGAAAAGTTCGTACGCTCAGATCTAGGGGCGACCATGATGTTTGTTTTTTCATTGTTGAAACAAATTTTGAAAGTAATTGTTGAATGAAAAAATTTGTATTGAAATGAAACGCTTCAAATGAGACCAGCAGAATTTGTCTGGGTAAAACTGTCACAGGAGCAACCCCCGAGACCCATTTTTTATCAGGCAGTGATAAAATTTCCAATCGATAAGAAGAGTATATTACGACCCATGGCCAGAAAGTTGGATTTCCCGGCGTAGGTGAGGCCGAGGCGAAGCCGAGGCATCCAACATTCTGGCCGAGTGTCGTATACTATTTTTCTTCATCCGCACCCGAAAGTACTTTCAATTATTCATGTTAATTATCAGTAAAATATCGTTGACGTCTGCTCTTCCTACTTTCGTGGCCTGCCCGCTCGCGCCACTCGGCCACTTCGCGAACTTCATGGGACTCGCCCGGCTGGCTTTACAAGGCCGAGGGGCAGCCGAGGCTTTTACTGATCTCTGCGGGCAAAAAGTGCAGAATGCATGAAATTAAAAGGTAAAAAGAAATTTTGGACCATTTTAATTTTACACAATAATAATATCAATATCAAATCAGTTCAATACATATATTATCGTATTTTCAATTATTTGGCGAGTCGCTCTCTTTCTGACAATTACATGAAGTGATGTTGAAAGTATGATTATTCAAAATGCAATTATCAAATTTTAAATTATCCTTTTGTCAGCCTTTTCAAGTTGAAATAATTGCTGATATTAATGGCATCATTTGTCATTAAAGTTTGCGGAGCATACGCCATACATTCCATAAAGTCGACGACTTCAGATTTGTTGTTAGACTTTCAAAATAAACAATTAAATTATTTCTTCTGAGCCGGACAGCAAATCTTTATTCTCCTCTCGTCACTTCTTGCACGTGTTGTAGACTAGTAGATACCGATCGGCAGACTTCTTTGGTAATGTTTCACTCTGAATAATAGTTTTTGCCTCTTCGTCAAAATTTGTTAATATTTCCTCTTCGTCTGCAGAACCTTCAAATGACGAGCTATTCGTTCCTTAGGTTATTAACCCGTTTAAATAATGTCTTCAAATCTCGCGTTCGACGAGAACATTTTCCTATGTGAATCGAGAGAGGTTTCACTTCCGTAGGATAGCCCGGGCGTACTCAGTTTTTTTTTTCGCAATCAGGTTGACCAAGCTTCGGTCTGATTAAATACTGAGGAGAACTGTCCCGGGAGCTGCTCAATTATTCCGGTAAAATTTTTGTAATTCTACCAGCGGCGAACTACCAACCACAATTAATACACGGGGAGAAATATTCAATAAAAATTACGGAACAGGTCATGTAATCTGCCAGCGAAGTTGAAATTTCACTGAAAGTACGCAATTGCCACGTTAAATTTTACCTTCTGTTCCGTACAAATTACTCATCTGCCGGACACGTCAAAGTCAACCGCCTGGCGGAGATTTCCCGAAACGCTCCGTAGCTTTTGCGGAACGTTTCGTAATTTCTATCTTCTGAGCCGTAATAAGTCTTGAAATTTCTTGTAGAAACTTACTGTTGGAGTTTAAGTTCCAAAAAAATTACGCCACTTTTCTGTACATTTTCAAAGATGCAACAGACTTATTCTCTTTAATTCGTACAAAAATTTCTGAAAAGAATCTTAGCGTGCGGATTACGTGACTCGTTCCGTAATTGTTCTTAAAATTTTTTCTCCGTGTACTATTCAATTTTCTGAAGTGCGTAATGGAATCAAAATTGACGGAATCTTTTCAAGTTTTTTCGAATAATGATCTGGGCAGATTTGGGGGAATTTTTTGTTGAAAAATAGACTACACGAACACATAACCCTGCATATTATATGGAAAAGATCTCCCTCGGCATCTCGTTCCCCGGGAAAATTCCACATGAAATTTTATCTTCACAGGTATTCAGGCGTGCGGTGAAATACATATCTATTTGAAAATATTTCGTATCGGAATTCGCATACCCATCATTCGTAATTCATATTTCCGTAGCATCAAAATTTTACAAACCCATACGTCGAGTAAGTGTTCTTTGAACTCTCTCACATTTAATGAAGAATTTTATTATTTCAATTAATTTTTGTTGATTCTCATCAAAGTGAGTTATTTAAGTAATTGGTGGGCCCCCTTGACACAATCTGAGACGCGACTTTATTGTTTTATTGTCCTATTACAGATTAGTTTTACGGCGCCCACTGTCCAATCTCCAGCAAGTCAATCACGCCTCTGATGAATCCTGGCTGAGGCCTCGACTTTATTTTCATCATTAAAAAGTAGAAAAAATCTAACGAAGGTAATAACTTCACTAATTTCATGCTGGTGGCCTTGAATCAAAATCCATCGCATTGGCAGCCAAGTTCCGTAAATTTATCGCCTTAGTGATTATTATTATTTCATTAACCAATGTTTCTGTGAAGATTTTTTTTATTCATTTAACTATGGGTGAGTTAATGACGAGAAGTTTAATTATAATAATATGAGCTGTCATTGTCTGTACACTGGATCTCTTAATTTTTATGGATCGTAGGGTACTAGAAGTAGGTATATTCCACGATGAAGATGATGTCCTGATAGAAATAGCAATTACGAAGAGTAAGTGATATATTTCAGGGCGGGTGATATAATCCCAGGAACCAAAAAAGTTTTCTCACGAGTAACGAACGATTTTTTTCCACCAGAATGAGCGAAAAGCGGGCATTTTAAACACGCGAGTCCTTTTTTAGTCCTAACTTGGACAGTTTTCGTTTTTGGGGGAAAAAATTCAATGGATAGAATAAAAATAATAACATTAAAAAACGACTCCAAGGTTTCTCATTTTTGATTAATCAATCTTCGTCAATTAAATTACACCCCTCGAAAAACAATGTTTTATTTACATAAACTTTTTTTATATGCTTTATCAAAAACCGGAAACTCGAAATTAAAAAAAAACTAACATTAAAGGTGTCTAAATGACTTTTCTGCCTACATGCACCGAAAGTGAGCATTCTAACCTCGCGTCACTCGGTTAAAACCGCTCACTTTCGCCCATTTCGGCAGAAAAATCGTATTCAACCCTCGGGAGGAAAATCAAACTATTCCACACGTGCTGACAACCCTGGCCTCCGGCTCGAGTCGTGAGAAATATACTATTACATAAGGCGAACGAAAGTGAGTATTTTTAACCCGACGAAGCGAGGTTAGAATGCTCACTTTCGCTGCCTGTAGGCAGAAAAAGTTACTTTTTCATCTCCATGTGTCGGAAAAGTACTCTTTCCGGCACATCGGGCTGAAAACTGTCGTACGTCACAAGTCACTGACTAAATATCTAAACGAAAAAAATCACTCGCAAAAATTACTCCTCCACAAAGAACCAAAAATATCTGTTCTAAGATTCAGTTTCACTGGTATTGTAACCCATGAGTGTCCTGAACGTTCTACTCCCAGTCGGATCTCACATTCATCGCCGAGATCATATCACCCTCAGTATTTTGTAGTACCTCCACGTTCCCGATGTTTTTTTTCCTTCTAATTTTTCTCTTCTGTTTCACGAAAAGGAAAGAAAACAATTTTTGTTTCAAGAGTGAGAGTTTCTGGCGGCCCAACATTTATACATTTTTATGAAGTTCTCGGAGTTTTTTCTAGTGCGCGCCCTCGTCAAGAAGTCACGAAGTACACCGGAAACCGCAGGGCAGGTTTATCTTGTATGCATCCGACACCAAGCAGCGGTCGCGTCTCGGGCACGTGTACACGTTTTCGTCTTTTGTCTCTGACAGAGCAATGCTTTCTTCCCCCTTTTCCCATCCCCGCGACAGTGGGTGCTGATTTATAGGTACCATGAAACTATGGAAATTCCTGTAAATTAAATATTCATATGTAACGCATTGCCACTAGAAAATATAAAACTACCGAGAATTGAAACTTTATTCTTCGGGATTTCTCTGATGATTTTTATCGGCTGGTTAGATCACATGCGGCTAAAAGTGTTGGCATTTGTGGGTGTCGAAAAGATTGACATCAGTGTTGTTCGCGGCAGCTTCCAAACCCCTGGAATTAAGGTTTATGTCGTTGGGACTGTATAGAATCGTATCAGCGGATGATCTTCTGTGGCATACTCTTTTTGTCAGTGATCCGCTGGAGTCAGGCCATTCTCACAAGAACACTTTTACCTCAATTCAATCAATTATGCAATACTTTTCTTCACCCGTCAGCGGTCGCGCTATGAGATTTTCTCTCACGGTATAGAAAACTTGACCGAAAACTCGATATTCTTCGGCGAAAATTCGTCTATACCCCCAGTAACTATCCCTCTCACCTCTGAAATCGCTCCGAATGGCCTAACATTGATAATTAATTAAAAAAAAAAAATTATCAAGCTTCGTCACAAAATGTGAGAGATTCTCTCACTGCGCGCCTAAAGGCAGTTGGCGAGGAGAGCGCTTCGGGTGAGCTC
>JAPYZN010001038.1:5823-25594 GCA_030522865.1 Psyttalia lounsburyi
TTTTCTTGAGGAAGTTGTAGATGAGTTGGCAAATGTTGTCCTTTGGAGGGTTCATGAGGTCGTATATATTGAAAGTGTAAATTTCCAGATTTCTTAGAGAAATCTGGAAATTTACACTGGGTATCTTATATGAAGTATTCTGACGCAAATTTCTGGCCAGTGGATTACGGCGCGGGTAGTAGGGAAAGCGCTGGGGGCGTGATGTGTCTTATTCGAAGACTCTACTGTAGCCTAGTTAAAACCATAAAATAAGAATTAAAAATAATTTTCAACAGTTCTTTTGCGGAGAAGACCAGTCAAATATTCTAAACGCATTCGCGAAGATAAGATGGAAATAGTTCTAAAACTAGTGTCATAATTTGCCATTTTTGTTATGATTTTGTTAACTCCGCTGTTCTTGGGAGTTATTCTGAAACGACAATATCTCCCTTTCAGGAACAGAGCGATCGCAAGCGTTTGATGCGATGCAGCGTAACCGCCGAAGATGGCACTCTCCGTCCTGTATACTCACGCACCGAGGACGACGACATTTGGTGTCACATCTGCAATATAGCCCTTTTCGGTGCCCACAAACTTCACTCCCACAATACCTCGAGTCGTCACAAGATCAAGCTCGATGAGTGGCCCTATCCAGTCTCTCTGTGGTCAAAAAGAGAGAGCCTGAAGTCCACGGGTTCAGGTCAAGTATCAATTTCAGAAGCTCTAGCACCTGGTGAACCTGTACCACCGGGAATGGAGGATCAGATAACACGTGCCACGACAATTCAAACGTCCCTCGATCGTCATCAGAGCTCACCACTCGTTGGTCTCGAGTATTTGTTAGAATTGGTTGATAATGACTCGTGCGAGCCAAGCTATACTTGTGTTTTGTGCGACAAGCGTGGAGATCCGAGAACAGTTATGGCACACATAACGAGTTACAATCATCGTATCACGTATTTAAATCGTCATTTTCCGACTATATCGAGAGCTATCACTGAATTACCGAGGACGCAGAATTATAAACGTGGTGCTAATGAAATATCTGTACTTGTTGCCAAGAAGATTGAAGAGAAGTTTGGTAGATTACAGCCACAGTTGGTGGATAAGGGACAGTTTGAGAAGAATAAAATGCAGTATATCAAGAATGTTTATCAGGAGTTTCATTTTAGGTAAGTGGGGGATTTTTTTTTTTCATTGTCATCGATCGTCTCAGTGGTAAATAGTCAATTTCAGACTGTTAATTGCTTTACAATTTTTTTCTTGGTCTCTCGATTTTTCTTATGAGGACTAATAAAAATGAATAGTTTCATTTTTCATTTTTCTTCTTTAATTATCAGACTTTCGGGAGCGAAAAAAATTGACAAAATATATCATCTGAAATATTTACACAAGCAAAAGTATATTTTGCATACCCCAAAACAATTGTAGAATTGTTACCGAATTGTGAATAAATCAGAGAATTGAAAAATAAGTAATTCGGTTGTTTCCTACGTGCACAGGGAAACACCGGAGGTAACGTTTATGGAAGTTTACGATGTGAGATGGGTGACAAACTTTGATGAGAAAATGGCTGAAATTAGCAGTGAAAGCAAGAAAGGTGGGTGATTTTGTAAATTTATTTATTTCAATTATTGGATCGGTTTTTTTTTGTGGTGAAGAGACTGGTGGAATACATTCTGTGGATTTCGTTCACTCATTGAATGTTTTTTTGTGTTGATTTTTCTCGGGATAAAGATGTTGCAACTGATGAGAAGATTGACGATAAACCGAAAAAGGAAGAGAGTAATTTGGATAAAGCATTTCCGAAGAAAATTGAACCTGACACTAGCAAATCGTAAGTCATCTATTTTTCTGAGTTCTATTTCAAGTTTATTTTTTATGCACACTCGAAATTCTAATCATTTTAAACAAAAATCATACACTCTTGATGCACTGAGAGAACATTACAATATTTTCTGGGATAATTCTCAGTTGCTGTCAGTAGGGAAGTGGTAAAATTATGCAAAAATGTGGCAAATGATCAGTTTTCTGATTATCTCAGAAAATTTTTAGCCAATCGAGAGTTATAAAAATGACAATTACGAAAATTTCGCCATTTCCTTCAGATTCCGTTCAAATTACCACTTCATTACCGACTTTTCTCTCAGTTGAAAAAAAAAAACAAAAATAAGCAAGACTCCAGATGATAACTGTATTAAAAAAACATAATGGAGGTTTTTTCTCTTTTAGGGAATTCAAAATTCGGATCTTATCAAAAGACAAGCTGAATCGTAAGTCGGACGATGCAAAGAAACTTCGTCCCTCCGACGACACGAAATCCCTGTCCTCCTTATCCTCTATCTCCTCCTCTCCCTCCCCCACCCGTTCTCGTTCGCGTTCACCCCGCGTAACAAGTCGCGATCGAACTCGCTATCGCTCCTCAAAATCCCGTCGATCGCGTTCACGTTCTCCCGAGCCCCTCCGCGAACGCGACAAGTGGGATAAATTCCGCGAGCAGATACGCCGGGCCGAGGAGACCCTCGATCGTGCTCTCAAATTCCACGAGAAAAATCCCGAGAAGCATCCGTCGTATCCCGACGAGTGGAAAAAATTCTGGAATCGTCGGTATAAAGAGCTCCAAGCAGACGGCAAAGACCCAAGCAAGCATGATTTCAAGCCTGAATGGATTGAATTTTGGAACAAAAGAATGCGCGAAATCCATAATGAACAACTCACCGCGCGCAAGGAGGAGATCCGCAAGCGTTTGGAATTGCCAGAGGACAAACCGCCCGAGCCAAAATGGCAGTCAGCGGTAAAACGTGATAAAGAGCTCCGCTCAACACCCCCAAAACGCTCACGCCATCACGTCGAAAGTGATGACGATGTCGAGTACGTGGGCACCCTGAAAGCCACTAAATACGAGAGACCAGAATCCTACGATCGTCATCGCGAAGAACGCGATTACGCGTACAGCTATATTCGGACAAAGCCATCCTACCGAGCTTACTACCCACCACCGCGATCAATTCCGCGACCGCGTCATTACTCATACATCGTTAAAGAAAAGTCACCGACACCACCACCCAAGGAGGAGGTCCTGAAGGAGGATCTCGAAATTGTGGGTCTTCTTCGTTTATTGACCGCCCTAGAGGGCCAGCTGGGTTCCCTCGGACCCAAAGTCGTTGCTCTTTTGTCTCGCGCACTTGCCGCAGAGAAAGTCAAGCCCAATTCCGCGGAGGAGCTTCTTCAGGACGAGGAAGTTGCTGTATTATTTGAAACAGTTAAGGAGAAGCTGAAGGGTCAGCTGTTCGCGGGAATGATAGAGAAGATGGCGGTGGTCCCTACCAAATCAGCTATCACTAATATTGCGCAGCTGTTGCACAAAGCAGCGGAGGAGAAGAAGAAGAGGGCAGAGGAGGAGGATAGGAGGAAGAAAGAGGCGTTGGAAATTAGACAGCAGATATCTGCGTCTTTTGCTGCTCGTTCGATACTCTCGAGGACAATTGAAATAGCGCCTGTGAAGTCTGAACCTGTCAGTGTGCCAGGAGTGGGTGCAGTGGACAAGGTGGCCATTGCCCAACAGATTGCGGCTGCTCTCATCGCTCAAGGAAGAACTAATGTCTCCCAGGACGAGTTGGAGACACTGATCAATGCTGTTGTGGGAATGGCGGAGGCGTCGAAGAATTCTGATAAACCAATAACGGCGGCAAGTTTCGTTCAAAGTTTGACTGCAGGTGCAGTCGTCGGAACTTCAGGTGGATCTACGAAGGCAAGATCAGTGACTCCTGTTGTTGAGGCTAAAGATACGAAGGAAGTTAAGGAAGTTAAAGTAACGTACGAAGGTAGAGAACCCATAACCGTCAATACACAGGTCCAGATGGATCCTATCGAGGCGCACGCTAAGAGAATGGAGAGTCTAACTGACAATGATCTCAAAGATCTCTTACAGAATTTTAAGGATCTTGGGACTGACGAGCAGCACGGGTTGATCAATTTCTTGAAGAAGCTGGAGGCATCAGATCCCGCGAGAGTGGAGAAATTGAGGGGTTTCGTTAATCTGAGTGGATCAACCTCAACTAGGACTGCAACTCCGCCTCGGGAGGAGGAGACAAGGTCAAGGAGAAGTGTCTCACCGTTCGCCACGAGAAAAGGGGGCCACAATCCCACGGACGATGATCACGCCAAGTGGAAGCCCCAGCTGGACATGTTTGCGGATGAAGAAGCGGAGCTTAAGAAGCGACAGGAAGAGGATAGGAGCAAGAAGATTGATCTCTCCGACGACGATGATGATTATTCCTACGAGGATATCTACAAAGCCGCTGACAAGAATGTTGTTGAGAGTGAGAAAGCGAGGAAGCGTACGCCGGACTCTCACTCATCTCGATCGTGGTCGCGATCAAGATCAAAATCTCCGAAGAAAGAGGTAAACAAAACCAGTGATCCAACAGCTATTCTCAATGAGACCAAACGTCTGATTGCTAATATAATGGGAGATCTTCCAAATAAATATGTACCGAAGACTCATATAAATTCTGAGAGAGAGGACATGGCGCAGATGAACAAAGACCCAGCACCACCGGGCTCCACCAGTGTCTCCATTCCTCAAAACTTTCCAGCCCAGGGTTATCCCATTCCTAATCTTCAACAGAATACTCATACTCAACAGCCTAATCCGGTGTCGTATGCAGCTCCTATGGGGCACAATCAATTTGGAAATCAGTTCAATCAACAGCAGAGTTTTAATACTCAGAGCTACGGGAATCAGGTGGGCATGAATAATGGGTATAATAGTTATAATCAACAGGCTAGCTATGGGACTATGAATCAGGGACAGTATGGTCCACCCTCTGGTCATCCCCAACAGACTCAGTATCCACAGATGTATCACAATCAGGGCCAGTATCAGCAATCGTCTGGTCCTGCGCCCATTGGCTATCCTCAGCAGAGTCAATACGGAAATTATTCACAGCAGCAGAGATTTTATTAATTCCCTAATTATCAATTTAATCATCATATTCTGTGGAGCTTCAGATTTTGGTTTTATTGTGCGACATGTTCGGGTGATTCTTATTGGTTCAATGATCAGTGAATGAAAGCTTCGGTTCTTTCGTTCAAGAAATTTGTATATTTTTTACGGATCTCTTTCACGTGAAAAAATTACAATTCTTTACAAGTAAGATAAGTGGCATGATTGATACATGAGTTATTGGTGGTAATTGATGTTTTGAGGTGATTCATTATTTTTTGTTCAATTTTTAGGATAATGCAAATTATAATACATTGGTATGTAAACTTGTACTATAACTTTAATGAAAAATACATAATTGAATGACGTTCTTTTATGATTGAAAACAAGAAAAATGAAGCTTTTTATTTTTATTTGGTACATTAATTTTAATTAGTATTATCAAAGGAAAAACTGCTATGTGATTAATTAATTTATTTCAGTCGAATAATATCAGCAGCGGATCGACGGGTATCACAAAACGAATCTTTTTAATAAATTATTTTCAAAAAGAAGTGAGTATTTACAACAAATTCTCAGATCTCGTGATATTTACTCGCCACGAAGTTCAATGAATGAAATGTTTTAGTTTTAGCATTTGCGTTGTTTAATACAAAAATTAATTATAATTTCTTGCCAAATTTCACTATGCACTTAAACATAATATAACATCAATTATTGCATTTAAACAAATCAAGAGGTATTCCTATTGAATATCTTTCATAATATTTAATAGCATGTTTCATTAATCAAAGCTCAACATCTCAATTTTGGTTACACATGCAAATTCATAATAACAAAGGAAATCCTTTACAATTTCATGCCAAGTAATGATTTAGAATAACAAAAAAAATCTAAAAAAAATATTTCTAGTTTTGTAAGTAGCAGAGAAAAAAAGTTCTATCACAAACAAAAAAATTATTTACACCTTCAGGCTCTACTTGGGCACCAATCCCCTTGTTTTAGGGTAGACAGGCGCTGGTATCTGCATCTGGGGAATCTTCCCAACACTTCTTGGCCTCGGTCTGGCACTGGGAATTCTGGGTTTTGGGGTCCTGAGTCTCGCAGCGTCGACGTCGATATCCCCCTCATCTCTGAGGGCCTCCTCAAGAACAGCTTGAATTGTCGGAGCAATGGCTGGTCCTTGATAATCGAGAGTTGTCCTGGCCGGCATGTCTAGCTCCAGATTGAGAATATTCTCCCCGGCGAATCTGTAGCCCCGTCCCATGGCCAGAGCAATTTTTGCGTATTCCGAGACAGGCCTCCTGGCCCCGGGCACAGATGTTGGTCGTTTGATGAGATCGACAGTCGACGGAGAGGACTCCTTGATTACCCAGGCGTCCTCATCCTCATCGAATTTGACTCGACTCAGAATCTTGTGCTTCTCCTCCGCTGGAATGAAGTTATCAATGATCAAGTACTTCAACTTAAGTTCCTTCATCAAATCGTGCTGGGTTTCCTCAAGCTCCCTCCGATCTCTGTTATACTCTCCATTAATGTCCTCGAGCTCTTGCTTGAGGGTTTGCAGTTTTGCAAAACACTTGCGCAACTTCTTCGACTTGACATCCACCTCCTGCTGAAGAGTCGTATAAGTCTCTCTGACTCCGAGAGTGGTCGACTCCTCGTCCTCCAACTTCTGCTGCATCTCTACTTCTCGCTTCTTCCTCTCAGCAATCTCCGTCGCCCTCTGCTCGAGTGCCCTCTGCTGTTCGTTAGTATGATCAATGATGTTCTTGCCACCGCAGAGCATCTTACTCTCGAGATCTTTGATCCTCAGGACCAAGTCTTCAGTTTCTTGCTTCTCAGCCTTCAGCTGCTCCATGATCAATTTCTTGTCAGCCTCAGAGACTTTATTGTCCTCCCTGCTATCATCGATATCAGACTCAGACTCTTCTCCATCGTCCTTCCTCTTCTTCGATCGCTTCTTCTTCTTACTTGGAGTCGTTCCCTTCAGCAACAATTTTTCTTTCAATCGAGATATCTCCTCCTGGTATTGACGTAGCAGGGCATCCTTAGGATCCTCATTGATTCTCGGTTTGTTCTTAATATTCTTCGCTCGATTTGCATACCTCAGAGTCGTCAGTGTCTCGTCATAATTGTACGATGCCGGGCCAATATTGGCCACCATAATCGTCTTAGAGTTTCCACCCAACGAGTCCTGCAGCAGTCGCGTGAGTTTGGAGTCCCTGTAAGGCACGTGCGACGTCTTTCCATCGACCAAGGCCGAGATGACATTACCCAGAGCCGACAGACTCAGATTGATCTTGCTAGCTTCCTTAAGTCTATCCCCGCAGGAGCCAGTCTTACTCTGTCTCTCACTGCCAGCCAGATCCACCAAGTTCAGCCGACCCACGCGAATTCCACTGTCCCCCATCGATCCCATTTCAATGGTTATCAGGAAGATCGCGTGGGATCGCGAACTGTGTTCGTTCATATTAGTCGCCCCAATTGTTCTGTTCAGGTTTCCTTTGTTCATCAGCTGCTGAATCTCCTGGGCACTCTTACAGATTACCGAGGAGAGATCTTTCACGAAGACCCCAGACTCTGGTTTCTCCTTGAGCTCGAAGCGCAGGCTCTGGTCTGACTGTAGAAGATCGCGAATCTCCTCCTGGTAGATCTCCAAGTAGCTCGCCCTCACCAGGTACTGCATGTTCTCGGATCGTCCTATGTGACTGAAGATGTGCTCGAACGATCGCGGAATTATTCCCCGTCGTTCAGGATCACCCTTGATCCCCTCCATTGTGTAGGTCTTCCCGGTGCCGGTCTGGCCGTAGGCGAAAATTGTACCGTTGAAGCCGTCAAGGACTGATGAGACCAGAGGTCGCACAGTTTCTTCGTACAGGTCTTGCTGGTTCGAGTGGTAATCGTAGACTGCGTCGAAGGTGAAGACCTTCGTATTCTCCCGGGATGGATCCTCTCGCGGATTTCGTATCTCTACGACTCCTCGCGAGGGACAGACCTCCACCACTTTCGAGTAATTCTTGGATTTCTCTTTCTCGTCCATTGGACGACATCGCACCACCACTTGCACACACTGTGTACCGACATCTGAGATTAATGGGGTTTTCCCTGATTTACGTTTTAGGGGCTTCCCCGGATTCTCCTTCTCCATGTTAGGCTGGGTTTTACGGTTATTTTTTTTTTTAGTGTCTACTTGGCGATTTTTTTTTCGGGGGACACTGATCTTTTTGGGATTTAGGTTTGCGGGTTTAGGTGGTGATATTGATCCATTCTTTGAGGTGATTGGATTTCAACAAACCGTTGTCATCGTGACACGATTTACACGAACTTTTTTTTAAGTTTTTGGGAATTGTTGGGTTTTTTTTTTAAAGGGGAGTAAGGGGAATTCGACAGTTGATTGGGGTGCCCCGGAGAATTGATTTTGAAGTTTCAGCCGGTGTTTTCAGGTGTTTAATGCACTAGGGGAACGACAACCTCTCGCACAGCCACTTATTTACGAATGAGGGAGACCTGAGGTGGGAGCGACTGGAGCAGTGCAGAGTGAAGTTGCGCACGCGTCGAGGAGGGGATCGATCGGCGGGAGGGGCTACCGTCGGATGTATTATTGATGACAAAACGAATTTTATTTGAATTTTATTTTTGTAATTGAGTTTTTTTTATTAATAAAATGGTTGATACATTTTAGAAATATTCATTTTTTTATTTTTGGGTTTTTTCTTTTCGAAGAATTGAGGTTGTAAATTGGATACAATTGTAATTTTACAAATTTGTATTGATTGTAGAGTGCGAGTTAATTCAACGAAGAACACTAATGGGTTTTTAATTGATCCAAAATAACATGTGTTCACGAGAAAAGTTGAATAGAAAATCTTTGCGAATTCGCCAAGCAATTCTATCGATCTCAAATTGAACTTTCTATTAATTTTTGGCCGATTCTATTAGAATGTTCAACTGAACATTCTACAGAAAAAATCAATAGAATTCACTTTATTCTACTGTCATATTTTATATTATATTTATTTATTTATATTTTATATTTTTTCTATTCACTGTCATCGATTCGAATGTTTCCGATTTTTTTTCGTATTGCAGTGATAAAAAAAGAGAGAGAAAAAACTTTAAAAAATTGAGCCGAGGAATTTCTATAGAAAACATATAACTCTATTGAATTTATTATATTCTCGATTTTATTTATTTATTTACTTTTTAAAGAAATATTTGCTATCGACCGTGACCGTAGGAACTGCCAAAAATTAACAGAAATTTCAATGGAAATCCAATAGAATTGTCTAACGAATGAGCTAGAATTTTCTATTAAATTTCATACGTTAATTTAGACATTTTTTAATTAGATCTGGATTTTTTTTCAGTTCACTTTAAGACTTGTGGAAATTAAATAGCAATTGTGCCGTGTTAAATAGTAATTTTCTGAGATAAATGCAGAGTAAATGAAAATGAAAAGTTTAATTACCATTTTTATGTTTTACAAAGTGTCGTTTGACGTTAATTGTTATAAAGAAATATTGTACGAATATATGCAAATATATAAAGTTGTGACCTTGAAGGTTGTCATACCCACAGAATTACTTTTTTTTATAGATATCCCAATTTTCTGATAAGATTCTTGACAATTTTTTTGTGTTCACAATTTGTACATTTCAACATCAGTTGGTTTATTTCCCGTTTTTCTTTGGAGAAGTCCCGATCAATCCCTGCCAATGGCCAATTGGCAATTGTCAATTTGGTGAAGAGGCAAAAAAACGGCGGATAAATTGAGCTCTCAGTCTGAGCCTTTCTAACCCGTCTGACCATCTACGAGAAATTTAATTCAATTCAATTCTATCAATTTATATACTGAAGTCAACATTTTACTTCCCTGGGTACCACTCCATATAATTTCCACTTGTAACCATGTCCCCCATTCTTCAAAGCAAACGAGAAAAGTATGTCAACTTTTGTCTAGTCATGGGATGACTTCTCTCGCGACTTCACAATTGATGACAATTCTGTAGCGAAGTTGTAAACCGAGATAAGTGCATCTTCCTATCTTTATACAACGTGGTTTAGCTCAGTAAGTATTGATTTTAGGAGATAATGTCACAAGACCATTTTTGTAGCTGATCAATTTTGCAATAAAAAATTCTCCTGACAATTTCTCCTAACATTATTCCTTACTGAGATAATACGGGTTTTGAAAAAATACGTTAAATGCACTTATCTCGTTTTATCACTTCGCTACAGAATTGATCTAAAAGGAAATTAACTAAAACTAAGAATTAATTAATTAACACTTGTAAAAATGAAATAACAATTGTATTGCTATTGTCTTGAGATAAATGCAAAATTAATGAAAATTAAATATTGGGGTTTGAAGATTGGAATTGAGGAATTGAGACGTTTTTTAGAGATTGAGTTTTGAGCCCACGCACCTTGGGTTTCCAGACTGAGCTTTCACACGCCCGACAATCCATCGGATATTTAATATTTATAATGAATCCTCGTTTTTCTAATATCAATGTATTTTATAGGGAAAAAAATCCCATTTTTGGGGATTTTTTTACTCTAGAGTCGCCTAACCCCTTACGATATTTATTGGAGACGGTTCGGACAATAATAAAAACAGAAAGTCGAGTTTTTAGATAATTGATTTGTCCGGGTACGGGTGTTTGAACTCTGACTGGCCACGCATTGCCCCCCGCCCCCGCCCCCCAGGTCCCGTGACTGACTTCGTGTCATGCGACTCACTTGACTATATCTACTCGGAGTGTACCTTGCGGCCTAATTGAGCGGATTACATGAGTATCTATGGGAAAATAGAGAAAAATAACTAATTAATTTATTAATCGAGTGTTTTTTTTCAATAATTTGTAAGTTTGTTGACATTCTAAATCGAAAATAATCTATTATTTATCGTAGAAATACGACATTTCTGTTATTGTTAACCTCAAAGTTATTCTCAAATGAAGAAAAACCAGTTTTCAATAATGATCAACTTGAGGAATTTTTATTTATTACCTCGGGTACCGAATGCTTAAATTAATAGTAATTCTGTTCTACTCTGAAAATTTTTCGGTAGAAAAGAGATTTAAAAAGTACGGAACCTTGGGGAATTCTAAGGGAATTAATAAAAGAACTCTCTGACACTGATTTTTTTTTGAGAATTAATGTCTCAAAATTATAACTGATTTCCCAATAAATTACCCAGTAAATTATTAAGTGCTCAAGAAAGCCGCGAAGTAGTTTAAAAATATCTTGAATTATGTATTAAAATATATTTGTTTCAATGAAAATGTGAGTTTTGTTGAATTTTATTTATTTACCCAAAAAGTATTGAAAATGTGTCAATATTGTTACAGAGAGTCATGAGATTGTGGCTAGTCGTCCTTCACATATTCCTGGTGGGTTCAAACCTCTGGGCATCCGCGCACTTTCACGAGGACCTCGAGGATAATGAGTTCGCAGAGTTCGAGGACTTCGAGGAGGATCAGACCCATCACCAAAAGAAGAAGCCTCTCGAGTCTTTCAAGCCGGCCTCCTCGCCCTCTCCCTCCGAGGAGATTTTCGAGGAGGACGATGCCCTCGTTGAGGACGACGTGGACTCAGAGTTCGATCACTTTCAGGTAGAAAAACGAACATTTACGCTGAAATTCTGGAAATCTCGAATTGAAATTTCTCAAAGTCTTAGTTTGGGGCTCAATATGACTGATCAGAGATGTTAGTGTCCATTTCTGTCTCATTAAAATCTCCATTAGATTTCTCAAAAAGTCTTGATCTCAACTTGAGACCATCGACAGTCTCCTCGAGACTTCTCTCATTCTCAAATGATGTTTTTTACTGCTCTCGGGGCCATGCATTTTCCTCTCTTACGCAATGAAAATATCTTCAAAGAAATGTGAATTCCTTGTACTCCAGGATGAAGAGGAGTTCGAGGGTCTGGAGTCGACGCCCCGAGCGGGTAATGGCAAGCCAGAGGAGCCCTCCACCCTGACAATAACCAAAGTTCCCCTGCATCTGCGCGCCAGATGGGACAGTTTCTACCTGGAGATCCTGATGGTAACAGGTCTCCTTGTTTACTTCATAAACTACCTGGCAGGTCGCTCCAAGAATCTCCGAATTAGTGAAAAATGGCTGCAGGACAACAAGAAAATC
This sequence comes from Psyttalia lounsburyi, assembly GCA_030522865.1. Lineage (NCBI taxonomy): Eukaryota > Metazoa > Arthropoda > Insecta > Hymenoptera > Braconidae > Psyttalia > Psyttalia lounsburyi. Next base: position 17,900 of record JAPYZN010001038.1, read on the forward strand.
CTCCGAGAGAATTTCTCCCTTGTAGGTGAGACTGGTACGAGCCTCGAGGAGGAGGATAATGGTCTCGTCAAGGAGTCAGAGTCCCACTACGAGATCTATTGCTCTGGTAGAATTGGTTGTGATTCAATGCTCATAGAATTGAAATTAATAAAACGACAGGACCTGGTAGCCGTTCTCTCCCAGATTGTCAAGCCCCAAAACGACCAGGCCCACCTCAAGATCGAACTCTCTAAGGACGAGAGCGACAATTTTGTCCTGGCCGTTGCTACCAAGAAAATTGCCATGCATCTTACCAAGGACATTGCGGACATTGCGACTTACTGCCCTGAAAGGAGGCCTGGGGACAAGTTTGGATTGCCTCCTGGATTTTTCGTCATGTCGGAAATTGCTGAGGCTACTAGTGCCATTCTAGACGCCAGAGTCCTTCAGGCAATCAATAAATATTCACAGCTGGTGGATTATATACACATCAGCGATCAGTTCAGTGGGGTCAAGCAGCAAGAGTAAGCATGTAATCCTCAAATTATTGGCAGGAGATTTTTTATTAACACAAAATTCTGCATTGTTTTTATTAAAAAAAATATATTAAATTGTTATCAATAGAAATTTTTCATAGAAAATGTTTTACAAGGAAAATCGCTAGAATTTTCTTAACTGACATTCCTTGAGCTTTTTCATTTGTTTTTTAATAAAAAAAATAGTAAGAAATAAAATGGAAAATACTAGGGAAAGGAATTTTCATTTTTGTCGTAAAATGTTTTTGAGTTTTGATTTAGTTGATTTTGTGATTGCTTTTACAGAGAAAGTGGACAATTAGTAATGCCAGACGTCAAACGAGTTCTTCTTATTGGATTGAATATCAGTATCAGAGGAAAATTACTAGCTGGTGAAAATCAAGAGAAGATGAAACAATTACTGCAGCTATCGTTCTATCTCCTGGATAAACTCCGAAGATTTAAACTTTCAAAAGAGGTAAAAGAATCACCCATTGTCGTTCAAAACATTTTGTCTCGCCGCTTTTCTCATACAAATAATTACCTGTTTATCAATTTCATGTTAGTTCTAGTTTTAACTCTCAGTAAAAATTAAAATTTATGTGGTTTTTTATCCAATCATTCGTCAAATCCAGTGTCCTTATTAACAAGTCCAATTAATTATCCAATTCAATCCAGGGAAAAGCAAAATCGGATAAAAATCGTCTGCGTGTTGAGGAGGCGTTCTTAAAATCAACTCATGCCGCTCGTGCAGAAGCTGCAGCCCAGAAACGCGAGGAGAAGCGACGAGCAGAGAAGGAGAAAATTCTCCAAGAGGAGGACCCGGACAAGCAGAGAAAATGGGAGGAGAAGGAGCAGAAGAGATTAGCCAAGAAGAGGGCACCGAGAATGAAGCAGCTCAAGGTCAAGGCCTTGTGATCCATGGACATTTCCATTGATCAAATTTTAATAATCATTTTTTTTGTATACCCGAGAGGCTGGACTGAAGTCATTCGCATTTAAGTCAATTCACTATCCATTGAATACCATTTCAAATGATTGAGAATTAGTTTTCCTGGGTATTTTTAAGGAAAAACATCCATTCGAATATATACAAATTAATAATTAAATGAATCGATCTTTTTTGTTAAAAATATTCGAACCATTTTTTAACTGTAAAATAGCGAAATGAATTCAGTAGTTTTTAATGATGAAAATTGAAATAGTCAGGGCAATAAATCATCGGAACATTTATTTACAATTTTTTTTTTAAGACAAGAGATCGTTATGGAAATGGGATTTTTTACGAAATCTTTTTTTCTAGTCGTTCAATATCACTAATGGAGATTCTTTCAATTATTTGGGATTGAATCCAACTTTATGTAATGAGGATATCCAAGCACCAGTCGAATGATTGGTGTTCAATAAAATACATAATTTATTGTACATAAAATAAACAACTGTTTTACAAGCAATAGCTTCGTAATTCATGCAGTTATTGTACAAAAAAATAGTCATCATCATTTTCTTCGAAGACAGTTGCACGAAGTTTCAGTAACTCCACATTCCTCTGAATAACAATAAGGATAAACAATATAAGCCTCAAAAGCGGCCGAAGCTGGTAACCTTGATGTTCTCAATTTTATCAGATTCACTTTCAAAAAGATTAATATTTACACCATTTCAATGTTTTTGTAAGTTGTTATAAAATACGCTACTTACAAAAAAAATGCAAATGAACTGACGAATTTCAACGAAGCTACGGGGAACACCGAAAGTTGTTTAACTCTAGCCTCAACTGACAAACTAAAATAGAAAATTTCGTATTTGAGGTCAAAAGATCGCATCAGAACCTCGACGACTTGAGAAAGGTACCACTGAATCAAGTGTTTTGGGTCCCCAACCAAGATCTCCAACTGTCTCGCATGCAGCGATAACTTCTCATTCTCGCAGTTGTCGCACAAAAAAAAGGAATTATCATTTCCTCCAGAAGCATCAGAACGATCGCCCCAACAACTCCCCATTCCTCTGTATAACAGCCCTACAGAACTCAAAATCATTGCAAGAAACATAATCAGTGATGACAATGTTCATCCCTCCACCTCCGGGATAATGGCCTTGAACCCAAGGTATGGACACCCCTCGACACTGGACGGCGAGATTCCTGTGAAGACTCCCACACAAATGTCTGAGGACATACTTGGTGTCAGGAGTCAGCAGGCACTGAGAGACATATCCAGTGTCTGGCAGTCTAGTTTTCAGTCTTGAGTCCAAGAAATCAATCAGCTCAGTGGCATCAGTGGTATTGGGCCAGGGTGTGGGCCACAGGCTCGAGGGCCATAAATTTCTCTCGACCCTTGCAATTTCATTCCTGTAGATGATGATCACCTGGTATGCCCTCCTCACCATCCAATCGATACTGATGCTCGGCAGATGTCCAGATACCGGACAGATCCTCGTCCCGAAGGTGCTCTTGATGATGTCCACAAGATTCCTGTGATTATTCAAATTGAAGGAGTAGAAGTGCTGAAAGTCCAGTATCACCACCTCCTCCGGGTGGTCCTTCAGCCAGTCTGAAATGTCCTTGAGGTGAGAGGCAACCGAGTCGCCGTAGAGACCATGGAGAAAGTAGATCTGATTGTCATTAGGTTTTGTCGCCAGACGCAGATCCAGGTAACGTATTCCACCCGTCAATTGGGACTTTATGTCGTCGAACTGGGTCACCGACCAGTTGAATATTACGGGTTTTGATAGCAGGGAGAAGTAACGACCCAAGAAGCGCAGGTACTGCGGCTCGTCTGGTCCCACATCATTAAAACGTTCTATTGTGTATGTCATTGTATTGTGGGAACCTGTTGGCTTGAACATTTGCATTTATCATTCGTCAGGGGTATTAGATCATACGAGGATATATCGTCTGCGCGTTACGTAAAGGACTCTTTGTTCTTATGAGCTCGTGTTTTATAAGTATAATTGATAGCCAATTAAATTATTACATAAAATTATTGAGTAATGAAGGTTTTTTTGAAACTGAGAAAGTCATCTGGACATGGAATTGTTTAATTGTGAAGAAAGTGTTGGGTAAAATGTTTTAAGATACTCATACGTCTTTTACTTTTGTTTTTTTTTTAATGAGATGACTTGCACAATTTGCCCTATCTTCAGGAAGTGGATAAACGAGATTCGAAAGGACTGATCAATGTTGAGAGATTTTTAACAAGTCGAGGTGATTAACACCTCGGACTACGCCATCTTGTCGAAAGGTGTTCTGAAAATGGCGGCGCCTTCATTTCGCATTTTTGAACGGTCTGAACAACTATTTGCCATGATCAGATGACCCTAAATGCGATTTTACTTGTTTCTATAAAATGACAAAATTTTTAGAGCCATTTTTTCCGATTTTCTCATAATTTCTTGGCTGAGAATTCGTTGCCCAAAAGTTTTCTTCTGCTAGAAAACAATTATTGAAGGCGCGGATTGAAAAAAATGGTCCGAATTTTTAATTTATTTATTATGAACATACCAGGTATCGCCAAATGTATTATGGGTACAGATTTGAGATATGGCGGGAGTCTCGTCATCCAGAGTTCCAAGTTGTCGTTGAAAGTAATATTTTGACTCTTGAAGCCAATGATATCACCGACGGGATCCATTTTTGGGTGGTATTTTTTTGAGCGCTGGTATTTCGCGTCAGGGTGAGGACACTGACCGCGAAATCCGTGAGCAGTGGGAAAATTGAGAGTGATTTCTGGTGACAACGCCTGTCGATGTTTTGACGATCGCGTGGTATCGAGCTGGACTGGAGCATTGAATTTATCGCAAGGTGTACTTCAGATAATTACTTCGGCCTTGGGGATGGTGGTGATACGGCCCTGCTGGAGGATCAGTTGCGGGAAAATTTAATTGAGTTTTGCACGCGTAAAGAAATTCCATGGAAAAAACTGGGCACTTTAGCAGATAATTTATCCGTATTTACATCGAGTTTGACTCCGGATGGAATTTGACTCCGGACGGTTCAAATTTGTAGGTCAATTGTAATCCAATAAAATATCGTATTAAGGCTCGAGTGTACCTTCAAATGAACGTTATGTGGATTGTTTTGTTTTGAATTTTTTATCTACAAGGTATTTATTTGAAAACTAATTTTCTGTGATAAAAAGACCTTCAAGAATAATAAATACATATTCGAAAAAAACTACAGAAAATTAGGAACATTTTCAAAGAGCGTTTTCGAGAAATATTGCGAAATAAGTGAGTAATAAATGTATACCCCCTACAACAGTTGAGAATTAGGTAGGGGGAATGCGTTCCACAGTTTTTAAGGTAGGACAGTGGGATTAATGGGTGGAAAGGATTTTGGATAGGTGGAAATTCCTTCTTAATATATTTAGTCCACAAATAACTGAAGAAAAAATTCAGATATCTTCAGACCGGGAATCGAACCCAGGACCTTCCGATTACCAGTCGGGTGCTCTTCCCATCTGAGCTATCCGAATATATACTGATTTCCATTGCGATTATCTGTGAATATTGAGCCACACCGTACTTCTAACGGCAACCATTTTACAACAGTTGGGAATTAGGTCCCCCTCACTAAATTTAATGAACCTTGTTGAAAATGTAGGTTTTCGTGCCCTGAATATTGAATCTGAACACCACTTTTGGGGGAAATGATTTGGGTGGAATGTCACGATCCCCAATATTTGAATTGCAACCCTCTCACCAGATTGACCAATTGTTCTCCTTTACACTTGTTCTCATGCAGAGTGGTGAGGTATGTATTTTTTTATTCGAGACAATCAACATTTTTATTTTCAACAATTTGAAGTTAGAATGAGCATTGGAGCCACGGAGATAGGATACCTATCCAAAGCACAATTTCAAGTTTCAGAGGGACTCATACTAGATATTTACCCTATCTTTCTTATATAAATCCTACACAGAGCAAGAAAAATAGTACGATACTTTCACATAGTGAAACCACATAATGTGAAGTTCTATAGGAGTCATTTTAGGTATAAAATGGTGCCCGGCGTATAAATTTTGAAGTAATATAGATTAAACATTGTGATGTCAGGTATGACAAAGCAGGACTCCATTATTATTATCAAGAACGAGCCACAGAAATATAATTCAGTGTCTGGATGGAATCTTGGAAGGGATCAGTTACAGAACAAAGTGATTTTACCCAATTAATTTCAATCTGCAGACAAAATAGGCTTGGGAGAAATCCACATTTTCCTGCAGAGACTATTTTCCCCCTCAGTGTAGAGCAATACTTGTTTGTTACATTATATAACACCGAGCTCCTTCAAATGTCATAATTGAGGGCTGATAAACGGTCGTTATCGTACCGAACACCACCGAATTTTCCGCCATAATCATTAACACCGATAACAATGTTTTGTAACATAATACCATAGATAAAGAGACGGCAAATGGTAAAATTTTACGTTTATATGTCAAGTACTTCAAGTTATTATTGCATTTCATACCGGCACAACGTCGAAGCAGTTTGTATTCATCATGAATAAATATATTGTAAAAGTCACAATGATCGTTTTGATTCTGCCGGTGATGTATTTTCAATTATCTGCTGGCAATCTTAGTAAGATTATTATTATTATTTCGTTAAAAAAATTTTTTTGTTTGTTATGTACTCATCTGAAAGACGAATTCGTTTACTAGAAGTGTACTAACCCTTTTATAATAATTATTATTTCACTATAATTATGCATATTGTTGTGTGTTAATTAGGTTGTCAATCGGATGGTGAATGCAGTATTGAGCGTTGTCAGAGTGAATATCCTGGCGAAGAAATTGACGTTTCGCAACCACCTTACTGCCACCCTCCGCTCATGGGAGACCAAAAATTCTGTGATTGTACCTTGAAACCCAATATTCCTATGGATAAATAATAATAATAACTGAATTCAGCGCCATGGTGGTCAGATTTCAGTTTTTAATGAAAACGCGAGTCGCACAAAAGATAGTTCAAGAATTATATAAAGTTTATTCAGAATTTCAATATATATTGCACATATTTATGATCATGTTCTGATGCCATAGGCACAATAAATAATATTATACAATGAGTTATATTTATTTTTGAGTCCTACTAAATCGATTATGAGACAGCAAACATTTTGTAAACTTGCAATCGAATGATTCAAATTTCTGATGACAATACTACGAATCGCAACAAAAATTTCGTAAAATATGAAATTCAAAATGTTTAAAATGTAAACTATCGTCTTGAAGAAAAAATAGTTATTAACTTTCCGATACATGAAATGTCGACGTTTTATGTCACCTTTGCAATACTCCCCAATGTTTTTTATGGAGTTGTCTGTGTGTTTCTTTTTTTTTTAAGGCGGGGAGAAAAATGCTCTATACGCTCACCCTCCACCTCTGCCACTGTAGACCGTGGAGGGTTGTGTCTCGGCCAGGTCCTGATGTAATGGACCACGAACCACCATGACTGGTGACAAGCCCGGCTTTTGTTGGTTGGGTAAGTTTGCAACCCATACGGATTACGAAAAAATCTAACCCCTGTCACTTGTCTCCGCCTTCCCCGTGGAATTGCCGCTAGGAATTACAGCACGGGGAGAGGATTCAGCCGCAGCTCTTCCTTCAGTTGGTCCAAGTCAGTGCTTCCTTCCTCTCACGTTGTCTTTTCGTACCTCTTCTTTTTCTTTCTTTCAAGTTTAGCTTTCAAGGTCTTTCAAGTTCAGCAGTGTGGATTACTTCAGTCAGAATATCATTACATTCATCCCTCTTTTGCCAAAATGAGAAACTTGAATTTTGACAAAACAAAAGTAATGTTCTCTCCCCCGGAGTCCATTTCTCCTGAGCTACCCACTGATATAAATTTGCACCACGTTCCTGTATAGCCAAACTATATTGCAATTATCAATCATCTTTTCTATCCGATTACTCCGTCATATTGACATCCGAATATGTTGTCTACGCAATATCATTGTACACTCAAGACTTCATATAAAAAAAATGTTATCCATCATATTATTGTTTTACAGTATAGAGATACCAGAATATTATTATGTATAAAATATTTAACCAATTATTATTATCAACGAGCCTGTATTCTCTCATATTTCCGTACTTATTGTAACGTGTTATTTTCACGGTTACAAATATTATTTCTTTCGACCGTTCCGCGTGTTGATAGACCACCAGCTTGGAAGTCCTAATTCGATGGCGA
>JAPYZN010001039.1:0-45267 GCA_030522865.1 Psyttalia lounsburyi
GTCCTTTCAGCCCATAAAAAAAGATAGAATTTTTTCAGAATTTTCGGAGACATGAAAAAAAACAGGTGGCTGGATTGACAAAGAATGCCTCATATACAGCGCTATGGAATATAAAGTCTCGTGCTTAAATTGAACAAAAGATATTGTTTGAAAACTCAGCTAAGAACTCAGTCAACTCGAATCGGTTTAGGGCTTTGTATGCGATTTTCTGAAAGCAGTTGCTCTCCGTCGAAAGCACAATGTGCTACGATACTAGATTAGATATAATAATCCATGAACAGACTTATCGGGATAATTAATGAAAGAACTTTTATGAAGACACGGAAAAATTGGAACTTTTTATTGTTGGTGAATGTGTTACAGTTGGAATTTTGGAAATTTTTCCAAATAAGGGGAATGGAGGCTCAAGTTTTGTTAATTTTTGCCAAAGTTATAGAAAAATAATTACCTATGAAAATAATCATTCAATTTTCATGTTGATGATTTTTCTGATTTGCAAAACAAAAATCATGCAAAATGATTTTTAAGCATAGAAAATTAGAGGATCGATATAATGAAATCTGAAATTTTACACAGAATTGTTTTTTTCCGCTGAATATGGGCAAAAATTCCGACAGTAATTAAAAATCTATTGGATTTTTGTACTCAAATATCCAATATAAAGAACGTAAAAAATAAAACCGATTTCAGTGGAATTCCAGTGAAGTTCTCTAGCGAATTTACTGAGATTTCTATGGAATTTTGTGATGTGTTAAAATAATTACAATATTTGGTCACTTAAAAAAATACATACGAAAATTGCATAGAAAAAACGGACGAATTCAGTAGAAAATTCTATTAAAATTTTAGTAAACCTTTACTAAAAATTATAAATTTTTTATCGCTTTGCGCTTTTTTTACAGACAATATCCGATAGTGACTCATTTGTAGATGAGAATTATGAGAATTCTATCTTGCTGTGCCACTTTTTTTATTTGAACATTTTTACTCAATTCGTTAATACTTCAATTTAAAAGTTTAACAAAAAATTTAGAAAATTACCGGCGAGGAATTTCTATGAGGCATATATAAATAGAATAAATTCCAACACGGTATGATGTATTAGAGCCGTAGCTGCAAGTCAACGGTTCATAAAACTGACTTATGCAATCTTTTGATAATTGAGCCTAGAATGTTATTCCGTACTTCCATCTGTAACTCTCCATTATGAAGAAAAACACTCTCGAACTCGCTCCCCACCTGGAACAACTATTTCCGAGACACGTGTTTCATGCATTAGCTCCTCCTACTGGCTACCTTTAAATTCTCTTTTGAAGAATACATATCCGGAGGATCGGGCCATGTTTTTTTCTCTCCAGTAGTTCGATCCTCCGGGTCTAGTGCGCATCGGAAGATCAGATATCTTCGATATCTTTTCTGTTGAGTACTACCATTTCATAGAACTCGGTAAAATTCCGGAAAAAATTGGGAAGTGAGTGACTCGAGGTTTTGTTGATAATAGCGAATTGATAATGGCCACTTCCCAGGATAAAACTCATTCGGCTCCCGCACTAGGTCTGTAAACTCAAGGATAAAATGAATTCCCGAATTATTCTATTATCTCCAGTTTTCGTATTGTAATTGTTGTGAATATTTGTGGACTTTGTTTCGGAGAAATGTGCGCGCTAAAATTTTCGTTGAGGGATAATTGATTTCAGCAGAGATTTTTTTGAGAAACTGTCAATTCCAAAAGGGGAATTAATCATAACAATCATTCAGTTAGATAAGTTGATTTTTTTAATATTGTGAATGTTCAGAGGTCATTTTTTATATGTTCACATTTATTATTAAATTTAATTGTCGTATTTAATTTTGTCGTATATATTATCTAGATAAATAATGATTTTAGAAAAAAAAGTCGAAACACATTCATTCTTGTTCAGAGTTCGATTATTAATTAAAAAATGGTGTGATAATTTAATCACTCATTCAAGCTTTATTTTATACGTTTTCATTCACATTTTTTTGAAAATTGGGAATTTCGTGGAATAATAAAAAAATTTCAATTTTCTTCATAAAAAAAATGAATCAGAAAAACTTACATTTCAGCCGAAAAAATTCTATGGAAAATATGTCAATAGAATCAGTTGAATCGAAAAAATACACTTCATTAAGTTTTTTTTATAAAATATGTTATATTGAACATGTGAAGAGAAAATTCAATATAAATCTCCTTGAATTGTTTAGCTAATTCGCCGAGGATTTGCCTTTAAATTGTTTTCATTAATTTTCCATTTTTTTCCCCAAAGTACAGAAAATTAATTGATTATAATTCTATGGAAAGTAAGAATCGAGGATTTTTCCATGATAGTTTTCTAATCACTATCTCTATTCTTTTTACAATCTGCTCACAAGAATTTTTGCAATTTATTCTTGTAACTCGAGCTTATCACTTGAGTTTTCCTGAAAAAAAACGCAAGAACTCTACGTCGATGTATGGGTCTCAGTACAAATTGGCTCGTCGCGGTATCAACAAGTAAAATGCAAGGGTTTTGATGAGTTCTAACTCGCGTTAATTCAATTCTTCCATTCATTTTCTACCTATATATTGACCCAAAGTGTGAAATTGATAATTATAAGCCATGAATGGAATACTGGCACGTGAGTTTTCCACTAGAAGTTGAAGCATATTTTTGTTTAGAACAGGATTGAGTTTTTCAAATTGTGCACTTGAAAAATAAAATGAAAAGAGGGTTTTCTAATCGTCTATCTCCGTGAAAAAATATTGTAGTTCTTCAGAAAAAAAAAATTCTCTTGAGAAATTAAATACGGGGGGAAAACCATGGGCAATTTTTTTTGACTCTGAAGAAGTGGTATGGGAGTACCGCTTGACAAATCAAGCGAAAAATTAGGGAGAAGGGTCGGTGGACTAGTGAGAGTAAATATTTGGATTTTTCGATCGAATGGATTCTTAATTGTATTAAACAAATATTTAGAGCAAAATTTCTCAAACAAACCCTGGTCTTTGCTCAGCAAAGAAAGGATTTTTTTCGTGTGGATACGAAATTTTTACAGAAATTTTAGTTAAAGTCATCGGTTTTCATAGCCTGCAAATAGTGATTGTTTTTATACCAACACTAATGAATGAATACCAACCAACGAATGATGGATTTTTATTTTAAGGAGCCTCCACGGAGGAGAGTCTTCAGATCATCAGGCAATCTCTCAGGCGAGATGAAATGGACAGGCTTGAGGGCACCCATTTCTATGGGCACACGCCTCATACATTTATCACACTTGGAGCATCAGTTAGTATCGAATAAATAAATCCATAATTAAGTAGTGCAACGAGATAAATTCATATCCAATAAAGTGCATAGAAAATTTAGATTTTATTGGACTTTTGTCATTGTTTCTATGAGTTTTCAAAGACCGATTGCATTAAAAAATTCTTCCATTTATTTGAGCATTTTCTCGAAATAAGAATATTGCATAAAACATATTCTATAGAAAAATATAAAATTGAATTTACTATTTACAATTAATCTCACTGAAAAATTTTGTATAGAAATTCACTTCAAATTTTCTTAGTTTTCTTCTTTCTTTTTAATTATTCAATGCTAGAGGAAATTAAAGGGCAGACTTGTAAGTCAAATAGCAGGATTTAAGAGTTTTGAAAATACTTCAATAGAAATCCAATAGAATTTCATGAAATCTCTTCCATTTCATCACGAATAATGGCTACTAAATGATAAGAATTCAATTCTTTTCTCTCTAAGGGAGATAACAATATTTCCGTGATAATGTTTTGTGTAGGTCTCACTTTTCTCTCCGAAAATTCTACTTATAAATTATCTCTCGTAGATTTCGAGACATTTTTGAAAATTTGTGCAATAGTGAAAATGGACTCAAATTTTTTTTTTAAGTGTGTTCTCTGCATTTTGTAGGGAGACCTAGCGAAGAAGAAGATTTATCCCACTCTCTGGTGGCTCTTCAGGGACAATCTCCTCCCTAAAACCACTACATTCTTCGGCTACGCCAGGAGCAAACTCACTCTCGAGGAGCTGCGCGCAAAGTGCCATCCATACATGAAGGTAAAGCCTGGGGAGGAGGAGAAATACGAGAAATTCTGGCAGTTGAATTTCTACTCCGCAGGATCTTACGATTCTGAAGAGAATTTCGCTGCTTTGAATAGGGAGTTGGAGAAATATGAGATTGGGAGCCAAGCGAATCGCTTGTTTTATCTGGCTCTACCTCCGAGTGTCTTTGAACCAGTTACCGTACACATTAGGAATAATTGTATGGGTCAAAAGTAAGTTGGGCTTAATTATGTCGTTGATGAGAGGTTTTAAGAGAAATTGTCAGATTTTTTAACTTCCCGATAGGAAGTTTTTTTTAGTTTTATTTGTTGCTGAAACCATTCCTCCCAGAAATCTGATTTGATATTTCCCGCCGGAATCGATCGTTCTTCAGATAATTTCGTAATTAGAAATAGTAGCACTGACATAATCAAATTAATTTCTTACAGAAATTGAAATTTCATTTTAACTGTTTAATTATCTCGTTAATAAGTGGGTTTCATAGAAAATTTCAAAAGAATTCGTTTGCATAGAATTCTCTCAACTACATAAAGCTGCTTATGACATTTTTCTAAAAAATCATTCGTTATGGCGATAATTTTATGATAAAGAAAACAGGTGTGGAAAAAAATTCAACATCAATTGATTCATGAAATCATTTCAATTGTTAAATTATTTGAATCATTATTTATTGAAAGACCTTGAAATTTTTGAAAATCAATTCTCCACAGTTTAGTTTTTCAAATTAAAATGTTGAATCCTGTTTGGATTACAGGGGCTGGACGAGAATAATCATCGAGAAACCTTTCGGTCGAGACGCCCCCACGTCGGAGCGTCTCTCGAATCATCTAGCCAATTTATTCCAGGAGGAGCAACTGTACAGAATCGATCATTATCTCGGTAAGGAGATGGTGCAGAACCTGATGACATTGAGGTTTGGAAATCGAATTTTCAATCCAACATGGAATCGAGATAACATCGCATCTGTGCACATTACCTTCAAGGAGCCATTCGGCACTCAGGGACGAGGGGGATACTTCGATGAGTTTGGAATTATACGAGATGTTATGCAGAATCATTTACTGCAAATTATGTCACTTGTGGCTATGGAGAAGCCCGCATCCTGTTGTCCCAATGATATAAGGTAATCTTGAACTGATTACACGATGATTTCAGCGTGATTACAGGAATACGGAGTAAACGAGTATTTTTCGTAACAAGTGAAAAAAGTTGTCTTTGGCAAATAGGAGGGTTACACCAGCCGGAGGCGAGTGATATAATCCCACGAGCCAAAGAAAATTTTTCGCACGTGTTCGGAACCAAATTTTTCATCTCAATCTGTCGGAAATAGTACATTTCATGCCCGAGCCTTGAAAACAGATCATCGTCTCCCACGTGCAAAATTGCCTTCCGAGCCGAAGGCGAGGATGGCAAGCACGTGGGCGACGTGACGAAATAGTACATTTCATACCCGAGCCTTGGAAAACATATCACCCTCCCCCACATGCTTGCCATCCTCGCCTTCGGCTCGGAAGGCAATTTTGCACGTGGTAGACGATGATCTGTTTTCCCACCAACCATTTTACAACAGTTGGGAATTAGGTACGGGGAATGCGTTCCACATTTTAAAGATAGGACAGTGGGATTAATGGTGGAAAGGATTTTGGATAGGTGGGAATTCCTTCTCAATATATTTAGTTCACAGATAACTGAATAAAAAATTCAGATATTTTCAGACCGGGAATCGAACCCGGGACCTTTCGATTACCAGTCCGGTGCTCTTCCCATCTGAGCTCGGGCATGGAATGTACTATTTCCGACACAGCGTGATGAAAAGGACATTTTAATCATCTCACGAGGTAAACGGAATCTTGTTGACGGAACAGAAAGTCCATTGCGTTCAATTGATTTGAGATGCTATTAAAAAGGGACTGACAACCGATATTTGTTCAGAGGCCCACTATTTTTTTTTATTTTCGTATTTATATAAAAAGAGAGTTCTGGCGAAAATTTAATAACATCTATATGTTAATTAGCAGGATGAGGTTCTCAAATGTCATGGAATTTTGTACTTAAAAATTCAAAATTTCAAGATAAAATCGATTCTCGTTATTTTTTGCTTCCTGTACTCAAGTGAATTATTGGTAGTGGAATAACTGATTCTCTAGAGAGATGTGATCAAAAAATTTGTTTTTTTCCGAACTCAACAGAAACGAAAAAGTCAAAGTCCTCAAGTGTATCAAGACCATTGAGCTAGATGATGTTATCTTGGGGCAATATGTTGGTGATCCAGAGGCGGAAGACCCCGAGGCAAGATTGGGATACCTAGATGACCCAACGGTTCCACCTAATTCGACAACTCCAACGTTCGCCATGGCTGCCTTGAAAATATCTAATGAAAGATGGGATGGAGTTCCATTCATACTCAAATGTGGAAAAGGTTCGTGATTTTACTTTCACGGACGTCGTAGAACCAATAGAGAAATAAATATTCACTGACAAAAAAATATTGTGGGAAAAACCAGTCAATTACGTGGGAAAATCTACCGGTTTCTATTAATTTTCGATGGAAAATTCTATTAGTTTGTAACTGCTTTTTTTTAATAAAAAAAATGTGAGTTGTTACATTTCTTTTTCAATTAATTGCATTTTCATTTCATACAAAGAAGCATCAATAAAGAAATAGAACACGTTGTAGAGAACAATAGACTTCTGTTGACTTTGGCAACAGAAGAAGTTTTGTGAAGATATCTATTTAAAAAAAATTGCAACATAAACTCAATACTATTTCGTGAAATAATGGAAATTTTTTTGAAATTTCAGCTTTGAACGAACGCAAAGCAGAAGTGAGAGTACAGTATCTAGATGTACCTGGTGATATATTCGATGGTAAAGCTAAAAGAAATGAGTTAGTCATCAGAGTTCAGCCTGGGGAGGCATTGTACATCAAAATGATGACAAAAAGCCCAGGTATTACGTTCGATATGGAGGAAACCGAGCTAGACTTCACTTACGGACGTCGCTACAAGGTCAGTTCAAGAGAGATATATTTTAATCCACTAAAATTCAATTTTTTATCAACTTTTTTTAGAATACTAATTTCGATACGAAATGGTTTAGAGAAGAGAATATTAAGACTTTCGAGTCAATTAAATTCTCTACAAAAATATCTTTTGAATGCCTCCATTATCGAGATAATTCAACAGTTCACGTTTTATAATCGGGAGAAAACAAATTTAATTAATTAAAACTCGATTCTCTATGAACTTTCTTTAAATAGAATTTCGATGATGATAAATGGTTTGAGGAGAAAATATTAAGACTTCCGAGTCAATTAACAATTCTCTTCTTTTTACATCCTCTCCTGAAGATAATCCTAGAAGACTCGCTAACCCCATAATAAAATGATTCCCACGTCTTCTAGGACCTGAAATTACCTGATGCCTATGAGCGATTGATCCTGGACGTCTTTTGCGGTTCTCAAATGCACTTCGTCCGAAGCGACGAGCTATCGGAAGCCTGGAGGATTTTTACTCCCCTCTTGCATCGCATCGAGAAGGAGAAAATTCCCCCAATCCCGTACAAACACAAATCTCGTGGACCAAAAGAGGCCGATGAAATGGCCAAAAAGAACAATTTCATTTATTACGGTTCCTACAAGTGGCCTGATTACCCTTGAGTATTTCATCGTTTATTGATCTCTTGTTTTCACAATTAATTATCGCGAGGCGTTGAAAAGTAACATTCCACGCGTTTTTTTATACATATAAATTCATGTATTTATTAAAATCATTGATTCTCAATGAAAATTTTGTCGATCTAATCGATGTTGGGAATTGTTGGTTAAATAAAAATTTATATTTTACAAATATTTGATCGTTGAATTGTGAATGTCACCATCCAATTCTGCGATATTTTCCTCTTCGAAGAATATTCCATAATTAGATATTTATAGTTTAATATATATATTATATATATACTTTGGCGAGTTATTTTCGTTCTGTCAAAGGAAATAATTACCATTTTGTTAATTGAGGGTTCTTATCGTAGAAATAATTACAGTATGAGTGAAATATAACTGAATGCAGTCATTTAGTCCTCACAAATTATGTTCGAAATTATAAATATAAAAGTTAAGAAAATAGCAATTAAAAGTTATACTCAGAAGATTGGATAATTCCAAGGATGGACAATTAATTCTTATTCCAGTCGTAAGTTGAAAAAGAAGGGCTCAAGTGCTATATTCCATGGTATTTTTTATATAAACAAATTCGTGTATTTATAAAAATCAATTCCCTGGGGAAACTTCTACAAACTACTTGACGTTGGGAATTGCTGATTAAATAAAAATTCATATCTTTAAATTATTTCATCGTTGAGTGTTCAACGTCACCATTAAATTCTCCAATATTTTTTTCGAAGAATATTCTATAGTTAGAAATTTATAGTAAAGGTTGAACAAAATGCATAATTTACCATTTTTTTTAATAACTGTTATGCCTCATTTTTGTCTACAAATACATTTGAATTCAGTTTGTCAACTTACTTTCGTTCTTTTAAAGGAAATAATTACGATTTTGCTGACTGAGTATTCTCAACGTGGAATTAATTACAGCATGAGTGACCTACGATAACAATTTCTCTACATAAAATCGTGGAATCGTTATACGAAACAGCACATCAGAATCTACAGGGCTATCAATACATCCGCCTATTCCTCCCAAATAGACTCCACAAATTAAAACTAAAATTTGAAAAAAATCCAATTGTTGTTAATAAATATCAAAATTTAATCTCAGAGGACTGACAAAATTTTGTGATGAGTAGTAAGTTTCTAGTCCAGTCATAAGTGGAGCAATGACCAACTTTTTCAAGCCTAATAACGCACTAATGACGGAACTAATGATTTTCAATGCAGAATTGGATTTAAAAAAGGATCAATCTCCCTTGAAAAATGTGATTTAATCGTTTAAATTGAAAATAACGAGATTTCTGTTCTAGAAAATGTTTAAATGTCATGATTCTTAATCATTAGTAACTTATCCCAGTCGATGGGGGTCTGAAATACTTCTTGTTGCAGCCACAGCTCATAGTGCTGTTTAAATTCATCAGTCAATTCTATGTTGGCACCCAGTACAGAGACAATTGAAGTGTCCACTGGATCCAATTGATCATCCTTTATTGTGTTTAAGTATCGTCGATTATTGAATTGATCGACACAGGCACGTAGGGCACACTCTTCGGCTTGAAAGTCCCACGGTCTTGCCTCAAGATCTGAAAAATAATTAATTTTGAAATGAGGAATGATAAATAGTAATAATTGAACAGAATGAGAAAAATATAGGAGTCTGGATATTTTCTCAAATTTATAATTTTTCACTACGTTTTTCATTTTTTTTAACGCCCGGGTGTACCTCCAACAGATCGTTTTGTTTTTTTTTTAATTTGCAGGGTGTGTATTTGGAAACTCATTTTTTGTAATAAATAAACCTCCAAGAATAATAAATATATATTTGAAAAAAAGTTAGAGAAAATTAGAAACATTGCAAAGAGCGTTTTTGAGAAATATTGAGAAATAAGTGAGTAAAGGGTAAAATAAATAATGTTAAATAACTGGGAGGAACAATTGAGAACATTGACGACGCGAAGTGGCAGAGGATAAGTATCGCAATTTCGCATCAAGTTTTTTGTCGCATGTTTAAAAAAATCGTGTGTTAAAATTTTTTTTCAAAGAGCCTTAATTAATCCAGTGGATTAAAAAAGGCTTTTTAATTAAGCCTCCCTAACCGCCATGTTGACGCCCATTGGACCCTATTTGCCATGGGAATTACCCATTTCTTAGTTGACCCTCTATTCCCTTATTTCTCAATATTTCTCAAAAAGGCTCTTTGAAAATGTTCCTCATTTTCTCTAGTTTTTTCCAAACATATATTTATAATTCTCGAACATCTACTCATTACAAAAAATGAATTTCCAAATAGAGACGTTTAGAGATAAAAAAATCAAAACAAAAACAATCGAGATAACGTTCATATAGATAAAAAAACTGACAAAATAAAAACAAAATTCAATTAATGAGATTACCGTTTCCATAAGCCCAGTCGTCATTCAACCGATGTCTCACTTTAGCATAAATAACGCTAATGGTCTTCATATTAGTTTTACGCCACTGCCTTCCTAAATATTTCGTCTGCATCTTCAATAATTTCAAAACGTACAACTGCATCATAGCATTCCTAACTTTCAGTGTTCGCTTTAGAATGGGAGCAGATTTGAAAACGACTAGCATCTGTAAGAATAAAAAAAAAGTCAATCCCTATTCGCCATTAATGTAATCATCACCATCATCACCATAAGTTACCATAATCCTGCTGTGTTTCCATTTTGTTAGTTTGTTGAGAATACGTAAGAGATTTATACACGAAAAGACATTTCTCCACGAGTAAGTTTGGCTATCACCAATCTCCAGACTTTCAATAGTCAACTCCGGCTGGTCACCAATTACACATATCGGAAAATCTAGGATAGGAATCCTAGAAAAGAATAGCAAAGTGTTGGACACTATCCAAAAATTGATTGCAAGAAATCGAAAATTAAAATTTACATAAATGAACAAACTTATAAGATAAAAAGGAGGTAAACAATTTCCATAAAAGTTGTCTCGATAAAATAGATTGGACGGAAAAATCGAATTGCATTAATTCTTTTATACTATACTTCATTACTCAACGAGAATAATCCTGTTCTGCGTAAAAGGGCTAAAAAAGAAATAAAAAAAGGCAATGTTATGAGTAAATAAATAATAAATACTCACATATTCTTGGCCTCAATATACGCCAAAATATTCTGATTCAGAAACTTCAGCACAAGTGGTATACAATTAGCAAAAACGAGATGCTGTGACATGAACTCAAATTGATAAATATGATTTAATTTGAAGTGCTTGAGCAGCAGCAGTAAAATAGCTGAAATGGCCTTGACAATGATCTCCTTATGTCTATTGACATCAATTCCCAGCTTCATGGACTGGAGAACAGTCATGGGCATTTCCTCAGGCAGTACATCAGCCATGATATTGATGCTATCAGTTTTGGCTTTGCTGGTGGGTGCAGCTGCGAGGAGAATCTTCAACAGAGCAATCATGTACTGAGGAAGATTAGGGAGAATCGCCTGATAGAGTATCTCAGTGGGTGTTTGTCTAAGCGGAGGCTCAGGAGTGCTCATGGGATTTCTGGAGATCTCCTCCTCTTTCTGAATCTGAACTTCAGCAAGCGAAGTGTACATGTGTCGTTTCAAGGTGTTCACCCCCTCGTGAATGGGATGGGGAAGTCCCACGAGACTCTCCACATCTCCCTCAAGCTTGTACCTACAAAAAATTGTCATTATTACAATACAGAGCAAGTGGAGAATTTAGTCATGTCTAACTTGTTTAACACATATAAATTATTATTATTATTTATTGACCATTTCAAAATGGAGTTTTCTATGGGATATTCTCTTCAGTCCAATAATTTAACTGCTTACCCCACGAATTTCAAACGTGAGCTGTCGAGAAAAGCTGCCACATCCTTTTGTCTAACTTTTGGGGTCCAGGGTAAGCCTCGGGTTTTCGTTAATTCAGGTGTGCTGGGTCTAAGGTCCAATTGTCGTTCACAGTACATGGGAATTTGAGACATTGGAACCATCCTCACGCACTCTATCACTTCGACGTCACCCTCGTTCCCCCCAGAATCTCCCTCTTTGCCATATTCGTTCTCCATAGCTAGAGCTGGCTCGTCCAATGAACTTTGCTTCATCAGACTTCTCCTAAACGGACGTTTGTTATTTCTTTTTTGTGAGTCCAATGCTTGGGTTTCTAGCAGGTCAGCAGCACTCGTCGGTGGAGAACTGGCTCGCATAGTTCTCGCGACCTCGATCGTGTCCTCCTGTGGTGGATCCAGACCTGCCTCCTCTCTGTACAGTTTCTTCAAGCGTCTCAACTCGTCGATGCCCCCTAGGGATACCAAAATAAGCTTCCAAAGGAGCAACAGAACCTTCTTCATAGGGAAGTGAGGGGCTGAGCCACTGCAGAAGGACGTCACCATCCCCAGGAGTTTCACTATCAACAGGTCTTCACCTGAAATTTAATTATTTTTAATGAATAGAACTTTAGATTGTAATGAGAATATAATAACATTTTATAATGCTATTTAGAAATTTTATAATTTTATAGTCGTAATTTTATGAACTAAATATTTTATTTTTCAATGAAACTCTTTTAATTTCATATCACCCTTGGAAAAAATAATTAAAGGTGAAAATACTAATATCCAATGGCGAGTTAAAACTATTCAAAATTAATCGATGTCGAGTAATGAATTAAAAATAGTTTTGTATTTCCGAATTATTCAAAGGCTGTTTCAATTTTTCTACCGTTCATCAATTGAAAATGGAGATTATTTAAGAAAAGTATTCCTTCGATTTGACCTGTTTTAATATTATTTTTTAAGTCTTAATTACCGTAGACTTGAATGAGCTCCTCTTTGAAGTTGAGAACATTGTCCTTGTAAGGAGTGGACTCCAGACTCTTTGACTCCTCTCTCATAACTTCAGTTATTATGTAGAGGACTGAGAGGATTATTCGAAGGTCCACGGAGTCTGCGAGACTCACCGCCAGCTTTCTCATGGCGGAGCTCGCTGCCGTGCTGTTCTCTATCTCGATGTTTAGGAGCTCGACGAATGCGGAGAAAATCCCGGCCTCATAGAGCATCATGACATTGGTTCGTGTCCAGTCTTGCTGCTCCTTGTCTGATTGGACTTCTGCCCAACAACCCTGGACTAAGTACAGGATGCAGCGAGCTGCCTTCATCCTGGAGTGCTTGTTGGAGACCTCCAGTTGATCTAGCAGTTTCAGAATGACTGATTTTTGCTGGGCTTGTTGGAGGTTCTGCCACCACGGGCGAAGCTTGTAGCTCTCCATGAGATCCTCGAAGGCCTGACGACAATGGGAGAGGGAATTTGAGTTAAATTCAATTTTTTTTTAGTAGTCAAATTTTACGATTTGTACTGCATATTGTAAAATAATATACTTTGGAATTAGGCATAATTAAAAGAGGGCAGTCATCCCATTTTAATTAATTCCTTGACAATTGGCTTATACCGAACTGAGCAAAAAATTAATAAATTTACGAACAAAATTGTTAGTTGAAATTTGAAACACACGAAATGAGACGACACATGAAATTATCAAGTGCAAATAATTGATCTGCTTTGAGAAATAGAATAAAGATATAGCTTTCAGAGAAAAGTTTGTGAAGGAATATATTATCCCTATATTGCGAGATGGCTACCATCATTACAGTACACAAATTAATTTCCCGTTTGTGATGATTGATCGAAATAACAAACTAGTATTCTTTGTTTACCCGATTGTTCATATAAAACGACCATTTTTACGGAGAAAAACATGTATGGGAATATGCCATAATGAAGAGGTAGTACTAAAAATCAGTTTGCCACACTCAGGCAAAGAATGCAATTTTTTTTAGAACTACTGAATGGATTTTTGCGACAGATAAATTTCCATCTCTGGTATAAACAAATGTTTTTTTATTATTGAAAAAATTATAGATTCTTGGCACAAATAAGACTTGTCCGACAACTCTGCTGTTTTTCTCTGAGTGCAGTGAAAAATCAACTGTTTTAGCTATTGTCATTAGTCTCACTAATGAGTAATTTTGTCAAGAAATATCCAAAGATTTCGTTGCGCACCTCGAAAAAATGGTTATAATAGTGTTATTGACGTTGGCCTCTAGGTCAATTTATTCAGTTCTGGTTTGATAATATATTTTGTGGAATATTATATTATTGTCAAAAGTGAATGTTTTTCGGTAGTCGATAAAAAAACGAAACCAATTTGCTGCTGTCAATGAGTGAAAAGCAATGTCAAATGGCAATTTTCATCTTTTATTTACCTTGAGATTGAGAGCAAGTTCATACTGCTCCGTATAACTGTACAATTCAGCAATCTCATTGGTATGTGTATCCGTGTCATCATATGAAAAGTCGAGATCGGCGCACTCGATGCCATCGTCAGAGTCCTGCTGTCGATGATAGCCATCAAGTGCCTTTGGCAGAGTTTGTTTTCCATTGCCATTGGCATCTCTCGTTCCCATTCGTCTATATGCATCACTCAATGGCGCAGCACACTCGCTATGAAAGACGAAGCCATCGCCGCCTTTCGACAGGGGGTGCTGATAATAATTATCGTCAGCCATGAATTCGATTCTGTTCTGCTCCCTTTTGGCGATCCACAGGCAAACGTCACTGGATCATGGGGGATTAGTCTTCAGGGGTGGAACGAGTTAATGAACGTGAATACCAATATCTCCGAATCTGTGACAATACAGCCTAATAATTATCGAGAAAAACCTATAAAAAAATTAATAGATACTCTATCAAATCTTGCTTGAATTTAAAATCAATGACGAATTAAATAACGCTAGAACATCGTTTAATTTGAATTTGTAAGTTGTTAACATGAGTAACGGTTAAATATTGAGTACATTTGTGTTTTGTTCGAACCGAACTTGTTTCAGAGAATATTTTTTCTCAATTTATGACTAACAGAATATTTGTTATCTCTTTCTCTACGCCTTGGGGATTTGTTTATTTGAATTAAATAAACTTCAATCAAATCAAATAAATTAGTTTACTTAAATATTTAGTGATGCTGCCTTGATTCGAACCGAAATCTGATTTTCCTTTGCGTTTTAATTCCCAAGATAGAATGAAATTCGCAAATTACATTATAAAAATACAGAATAATAATCAATTAATTAGTTATTTTTTCTTTCAAGTAAAACAATTTTTCAATCATTTAAATCAAGACTTTATCTTCATCAGTTTGAAATGGAGCAACAGTTTAGACGACCAAGAGAACGAACTTATTAACATTCCTTATTTTAAATTAATAGATTATTTGTGTCATCAATTAAAAATTTTACCCGAAATTGAGACATAAGGTGCCAACGAGAATATACTCAAAACGAGTGCAAAACGTCTAAAATGAAGATTTATCATTTATTCTAACTCCATACTAATCTCTGAATGTTGTAATGATTATATTGCGATCTTAATTACCTAACGCTAATGAAGATAATCCTTCATAAGTGTGTGTCCACTGGTACGAAAAATGTCATTCATGGTGACAGTTCCCACCCGATGGGACCGTCATTGGCTCAATGTCTTCCTGTTGCTAATTTTCTGTAAATGAATTTTACAAATATTGATGAGTATCTGCGATTGACATGAAAAGACCAGAAGAAAATAAAAACACAAGTAAAACTTCTGGATATTCAATGCTAAATCGAAGATGTAGTCAAGATTCTGTGAAGAGTCACTCCATCTCCAGTTATTGGCACTTTTCAATCATTTCTTTACTGTAAGACACGGAAATTATTATTGGATTAGTGAAAATAACGGATACTCACATATTATTCTCTGAGAATAATCAATTGTCACAATAAAAAACGATTGCACCTTGATAATAATTGATAACAATGGCTTTCTAGTTGTCTGTTCTGCACCTAGCTTCACACTGCACACAATTCAACCAACATTCGAGTTAAAAAATTTTATTAGGCGAGCTCTAGGGACTCTATGGGCCCCTAGGGGCAGCGGTAGAGTTCGAATAAATCCACAAAAACTGTTCAAAATGAGCTCTCAATGATTGCGATACTTTAGTCGTGCAAATGATTATAAAAAAGAATGGAAACTGTATTTTGATTACGAGTGACAGAGAACTACGTCTCGATGTTCATTTCATGGTAATTTTCGCATTAGTGGCTATTTTTCAGAGACTTGTAAGGTATTAATAAGGTCAATGATAAGTGCATAACCTTTAAAAATATGTCTGGTGAGACATTACGTGCTCCATCGAGAACAGGAATATTTTTGATAAGCCTGACAGGTATAAAACCACCATTTTGCATTCTTTTTTCATTAAACAAATGTTATAAAAAAAACTCATCAAATTTGGCAGACAATTTTCGCTGGATTTCCATTGGAGTTCCATTGAAGAATTCCAAATTTTTCTACCGAGCATTTTTTTATAGAATTCCTCAGATTCAATCTTAGGAATTTTGTTCACTCATTTCCCTTCTCTTTACACTAGAAAAATTTAAAAAGCAGGAAATTTGATCAGAATTCCCTCTCGTACAATATATTGTGTTTATCAAGAAAATTAAACAAAAAAATTGGGAAAAAATGCGGGACATTATATCACAAATAATTCAGTAAAAAAAGTCGTATAGAAAAATAGAATTTTATCAAATTGTCAGAGAGAATATTTTTTATTGAGATTTCCAATATAAATTAAATGGCTAAAAACTAGCAGAAACTTCAATACAACTCGACTGGGATTATCCAGCGAATTTCCTAATTTTTTCTATTGAATGTTCTCGCATTTGATCAACAAGAAATCAAGACAACAAAAATCCTAACTTCTCAGGGGGAATTGGAGTGGCCCTGAGTGTTATATGCATTCCCTTTGTCAGCCCTGCCCTGAGAAGGATCTGCTTGCCATACGTTCCCGCAACATCTCAGCAAGTCAAGAATGTTCTGCAGGGACTCCAGGGACGAACTGGGAGACTCATTGATTTGGGAAGTGGAGATGGGAGACTAGTGAGTAATTCATCGATTCAAGTCAATTTTCAAAATCCTTAGATCATCGTGTCACGTGAATCTATATATTTCTTCGGTAAATCAAAAGGTTCGGAAGAACAATCTGTTAACGAAATTAACGTCGACTCCATTTTTTTCTCATTTGACCGTATACCAGCTTTGGTTTTTTCCCTCAAATTCTTTCGTGTCAGATTTCGTCCGCTCCAGATATTACAACAGATATTATGTTCCCTTTTTACAACAGTTTCGAATTGGGTAGGGGGAATACGTTCCACATTTTTATGGTAGGACAGTGGGATTAATGGATAGAAAGGATTTTCTTGGATAGGTGGGAATTTATTCTCAATATATCTAGTCCACAAATACCGAAGAAAAAATGCAGATATTCTCGGACCGGGAATTACTCCCTTTTTTCCTGACGTATTCCGGTGCGTCCACCCAAGTAGTGATTATGCTCAGCACCACTTGGTTTTTCCAACATTAAGCCTAGTTCCAATTCAGTGTAGCAGACGAGACCCACAGGGCCACGCTGATTACATCTATCATTTCCTCCAAGTCTATGACTATTCTCATTACGATTATTACGGTTATTCTCCACGATGTCAATTAATTTGTTTAAAGGTTTTTGCTGCAGCCAGCAATGGATTCCAAGCGTGCGGAGTTGAGTTGAACCCTTGGCTCGTCATGTATTCGAGATTGTCCGCCTACTTCCAAGGATTATCACCGAGAACTGAATTTCATCGACGAGACCTTATGAAATTCAATTTGAGCAGCTATGACAATGTCATAATTTTCGGAGTTCCTCAAATGGTAAATATATTTTTTATTACCCGTAGGGAACTTGCCTAAATTTTTAACATTTTTAAAATCTCAATTAAGATCTAACTAAATGACTTGACGAAATGTAACGGCTTAACAATTATTAATGGTTAAAATTGAATTTTTATAGCGCAATGCTGATATATTTAAATTATTAACTAACTATGTGATATTTTACAGATGGAAGAGATAGAAAAAAAATTCATGACTGAATTAAAAAACAATAGCACAATTGTCGCCTGTCGATTTCCTCTGCCAAATCTAAAACCAATTCAAACAATTGGTCAGGGGGTTGACACAGTATGGATTTATCAACGACCTCAATAATGATTGGAATCTTCTCAAGTGATATATAATTCTTGTACAAAGATTGAAGCCAGTTTATTTTGTTTGATTACAAAAACTGTTAATAAAAAATTGAAATCAGCTATCTAGCAATTTTTGGTTGGAATCTTCTTTACTCCAACAATTTAAATATTGTTAGGTATTGACAACTCAATTCTATACTATTCTGTGGATTTTTTTAGTTTTTAAAAGTCCCTTAGAAACCAAGTTCTTACATTTAACGTTCTTTTTACTCAGCGGGTAATAGGCACCGAAAAAAAAGTGGAACTTGAGAGTAACTTTTTGTTGCAAATTTCCAGTCCTTCAAAAAGTCGAACATGGATTGACCTATAAAAATCAGGAACTTCTTAAAAAATACGAAAAATCCTCCTTCAACACGCTATCTCTTTTAGTTCTCTCCCCAACGGACCCGTTGCTTGTGATTTGATTCACTGTCGATTGTATGAATCTAGAGAATCGCTTAGTGGATTGTAATAAGATCGACAGTAGATTGTGAAGTCGCGGGTAGCAGTGTAATCCAGAATCTACCGTCGATCTTATTACAATCCACGAAGTGATTCTCTAGATTCGTACAGTCGACTGGTCCGCCAGGGCTAGAAATCCTTGAATAATTGAAAGATGAATTAATTTCCTTTCGCTGAACAGGCTACAGGAGCTGCGTTTCGAGTATCCGGAACGAAATTCTTAGAAAAGCCGGTGGAATTAAAAAAAAGTGATATTTTCGTTTATGCAGATGATAAAGAAGGATTCACAGACAGAAACATCATTTATTAAAATTCATCACAGACAAGAGAAATGTATCAAAGGACAAGTATAAATAATGAGTTAAAACAGAGTTATTGCGCCTCATAATTCTTGGATTTATAAAAACCTAATAAAACTCCCTGAGTCACAATGTCGGGAAGACCACTTGGCGATTCAGCAGTTACGTATGGATCGCACTTGAATGTTATCACAGGATGATGGCCCACCATTGGGGGGACATTGGCAGCGATTGTGGTCGAGCTGGATTTTCCATCGAGTCTACCAATGAGAACAATTCATTAGCTAAATTATTGTTACTGAGGCATGAGGTTGTGAATTAAACTTTCAAGGACTCATTATTTCCTCATTTTCAACCCATGACAGTTATAAACTCCGAACATCTCAAGTACATCCCAAAAGGAATAACATTTTGTTAATCTCAACAATAATAAAGTTCGCTTATGCAATTCCTCATGCGCAATTCTCGCAACTATCGAATGGAATGCGGAATTGTCGTGTCATCGAATGCAGAAGAAGATTTGATTGCAGATTTTTGTGATGTGAGGAAAATAGTTAAATACCTTTTGAAAACAATTCTGCTATTTTTCTTCGCTCCCTCGATCCCTAAAAACTCGAGAACCTGCTGTCTGGTGGTCGGTAGCTGTAGCATTTTCTGAATATAAACCTCGAGAGCAGCTCTCCTTTGTTCTAATACTTTTGGCTGACAATTTCTCACTCTTTTCGGTGGAAAAGCAGCCGTTTCACCGTCCCTCTTCAACTGAAACGACAGCTGTTACAAAATAATTTATACAATTTACATTATCATAATTTATTTAAATAGCTGAAATTATACAGAAATACGACCGATAATTGGATTACAATGTTTCCGCAAAATTTATTTGACTATGATATTTTCTAGGAATTCTTCACCTCAAAAGTCTCATATAATTTTTTTCTAAATATGACAGATAAACAACCGAGTTCTTTTAAAAAATCTCCAAAAGAAAAACTTTTACAGAAAAATGAAATTCCAGCGGCTTTTCATATTTACTTAGAAAAACGGCTGTAAAGCTAGACATCACTAGATTATTGTCGGAAATATTGCGTTTGTCTTCTTTTAATAGAAATGTTCAATAGCCAAGCAAATCGAGCGAATGTTTTTTATATTCCATTTATTCCATTGAGATATTTCTATATAAATTGTTCATTTTACACTTCTCGTTTTTTTGTTCAAGTTTTTGGAGAAAAAAAGAGAAGTATAAACAGAAAAAAAACGGGAACATATTATGTTGAGGAATTTTTATATAAAACTTGTATAAGAGATAAAATCCTAATTTCCATGCAAATGTTCCCCTAAATCATGGAATGTAAAAAAATAATAAATATTTCAAAACAAGTTCAATTTAATTTTCCTCTTTTAAATTAAGAAACAATGATATAATTCAACAGAATTCACTCACCATCCTGTGGAGAGAATTGAATTCACTGTATCTTCTCTCAATGGTATACTTAATCCCACTGTTGGGATCTGTTACTTGAATCGTATATACGTAGAATGATTTACCGTGCGTTACTTCCGTCAGGCGGTAGCCAGTGATAAAAACACGATACATCTCATCGCACTTTGTTGTACACTGGGCAATCGCTTGTAACGTCACTTTTTTTCAACAGAACACGAGTGCTTGCGACATTCCATCCGCACTACGTCAAAACGACAATGCAAAAGTGTTTACCTCATTTTTTTTCAACTGTCACATAATTTTTCATGTTCTGGAGTGGCTTTCCTCGTTTTGTGGAGTTGAATGACATTGCGAGTTGATTAAAAAAAAAAATACTGACGTTTTCTCCATGAAACTTTAGCTCTATGCGATGGAAGATCTAACGTCCTATCTATTCCTGCCCCTTCACTTATATACATTTAGTTGGTAAGTCGGTAATGAAGAAACTTCGAGGGTTTACAGGATTAATTTTTGGATGTAATGTTATTCTTTTACTTTTTAACAGTATTTTTTTATAAATATGTATTCAATAGCGAAGTACTAAAATCTACTAATTTTGGGATAGAAATTAAATTCTACAAAAGTTCAATTATAACTGGAGAAAGCAGTCATTGATTTTGACACATGTTTGATTGTAATAAAAATAATAAATAATAGTAATACCCCATTAGTGTTATATGAATAAAGAATGGAGAATTGAAAAACTGAGTAAACAAATGGGCCATTTTTTTAATCTGTTTTTTTTTATTTTGAGAAATCTTGAGTATGCTTCCGACTGTTACCTAGCAATCCGTAGAAAATTATTAAGAAAAAAAATTTTGTTTGCAAGTTGTGAAATTTCCAAGGTGGGACAAATGAGTTATGTTGAAAAAAAAATAGCTCCCTAAATATTAGTTTTAGCGAATAAGTGGTAGAACACTTGTTCATTCTAAACCAGTGTAAGTTTTCGCGAAAAAACAGCACAGTTAAATTTACTATAGTGATTTCTTAACAAACAAATTTAAAAATTAATATAAAACAAAACCGCATCTCTCAAAAAATTTGACAACAATATATGTTACCGAGTTAAAATGCAAAAGTAAGTTTGTAAAACTATTGTAATAATTTTTGTACTGAAACAATGTAATTAACCAGCGGTCAGGGGAGAGGGGGGGGGGGGGGGACACAATAAAAAACACCAGGGGGGGCAAACGAGGGGAAAAAAATTATTATTATTTGTTAGAGAGTATATATTTGAGAATTACCTATAAAAAAGGGCATTCGCTACACTCTAGCAGTTCTCGAAATATAGTTTTTAATGTCACGCGGTCAGATTCAGCGGCGCTGTCACCGGGACCCAGTGAATGCCCCGGTGGGATCTATCTTGTCCAGTGCAGATTCTCCTCATCTGGCAGATGAATATATTGGATTGAATGAATGACCATTGACTTCTATGGATTGAAGAGAATTATAAGTTGACTGGGAACTATAAAAAATAAATTACTTAAGAAAAATAAATAAATAAATAAGAAATAATTTACTTAATAAATTACTTATCATTACTTATTTATTATAAAGTGGTATACTGAAATCAGCATAAGGTTTAACATGAAATGCTACCCCTACCACCTCCATTTTGCGTATGATCGCGTTACCCCCACTTCTTCGTTTGATGTTAAAAGTTATGCTGACAGAATCATACGTAAAGCGTCAGCTGCCCGCAGGGGGTGTGTCGGGGTAGGGTCTGTTATTAGAGCAATCGCTATTGAAATTGGACTTTTTACTACTCATCTATACCCAAAATCCTATGAATCATGGGTCATAAAATTTCGAGTTCAGTGATTACAATTTAGGCGGAAAGGAATTCCCCCATTCAGACAGCCGAGTACTCATTGCTTGCTTCTAAATATGACCATTTCATCAGCCAATAGAGGTAAATTTATTCTCTCCAGAAGTATATGAATACGGATGCCTTGAATTTTGGAGTACATTTGTCAACAGATAGTCGTGACAAGTACTGTAATCCAAAAGCGCTACGTAGACTTTGAAACTATGACTTCTTTTAAGCATTGTTGTAATCCGCTCGGAAAAATCAATCACTCCCGAATCTTAAAGTCCGTTTTTAAAATTACTGATGAATTTCGTGCGGCATTTTCGGAATACATTGGTGACGGCAAGTTCATGTGCAGTTCTTGTCGCTTAGGATTGAGAAGAAAAAGTAACTGTCGAGTTAGTGCCAGTGAAAAAATCTCAGACGACTTGGACAACCTGGCGCAATTCAGTGACTCACATAAGTCTGATAAAGAGTTTGAATTAGGTAAAGAGGAGCGCCAGCGACTCTTTATAGCTTCATTGAATCAATCGCTATCGTTGCTGGGCCACACGGTTATCCCGGATAACTGGAATCAACGCAGCGATACAGAGAAGAGGAGAGTGATTGCAGACATCCAGGACGTAATTGCTAAAACATTGAATCCTCAGAAACAATCGTCAGAAATCAATGGTCTAGTGGCAGAGATCAAGGAGAAATTGAAAAATACTCGAACTGCACCAGAACGGATTAAAGTACTGACAATGCTTCCGAAGTCATGGTCAATTACACGCATCCGGCAAACATTCAATGTTCCTTACGATACAGCACGTCGTGCTCATATGATCCATCAAGATGGACTTGGAGCTGCTGTGCCCGAGAAGACACGCCGATCATCGTTGAGTGTGAATACAAAACAGGTAATCAAGAAAGTTTACAAAACAGACGAAACGCTTAATAACTAAATTCAGTCAAATAAATAAAATATTATATTTTTCGGATGGTGCTAGTTCTCAATACAAGAATGAGGAAAAAATTATTCATCTCTGTTGTCATAAATTAGATTCCGATATAAGGGCTGAATGGCATTTCTTTGCAACGTCTCACGGAAAATCGCCATATGATGGCATTGGTGAAACGGTGAGGAGAACCGCAGCTCGAGCAAGTTTACAACGGCCATATGACAATTAACTTAAGGCTCCACGAGACTTTTATGAATTCACAAAACACTCAGTCCATCGAAAGTACTTTTTGTAGAATGAGGAGCACAAAATAGTAGATGAGGCTATGAAAGATCGTTTTTAAAATGCTTCAACAATTACCAGAACCCGCCAATTTTATTCTTTTGTGCCGATTATTAATTACCCATAGCCTCTATAATGTAGAACCGTTTCTCGTAACAATGAATATCAGATTCATAAGGTCGCGTCAAATTGAACCAATTAAAAAATATTCATCGTCAGTCAATATAACTCCTTCCTATTTCTTTTTAAACTAATTTGTTATAATTCCTGGTCAACTTATAATTCTCTTTAATCCATACGAGCATTAATTCCACAGATTTAATCTAATATATTAATTTTCCAGATAAAGAGAATGTCCACTAGACGGCATAGATCCTAGGGTGTCTTATCGCGCCCCAGTGACAACGCCTCTGTACCTGACCGCGCGACATAAAAAACTCTATATCTGAAGAGCTACTAGAGTGTCGCAAATGCCTTTTTTAGATGCAATTCTCAAGTATATATCCTGCAACATGTTTTTTTTTAAATTTTCTGAGAGATGCGTTTCTGTGTTCTATCAACTTTTTCATTTATTTATTAATAAATCGCTAGTGAATTTAACTTTCTTAACTTCATTTTTTTTTTCTCCAAACACTTACACCAATTTTGAATTAAAGAGTCTTTCTGCACTTATTCACTAAAATTGATATTTATCGAGGTATATTTTATCAAAATCACTCACAAACTCCAACGGAAAAATGTCAATTTACCAAAAAGATGCAAAAAATGTTTTTAATTAAAAAAAAAAAATTATAGGTAAGTGTGGTACATTTCCATATGATATCAAATTTTGAACGAAATCGAAAAAATATCGACTGAAATAGCATGGAACGCCCCACATTGAACGCTAATGGATGATCTCGATAAAATTAATTAAATAATCTATTTTTCGCTTTTCGGTCGGTTCCATGTACCGGGAAAATCGTACATTGACTTCTTACGATTTTAAGATAGATAAATGTATAGGAAATGTTTCG
Source organism: Psyttalia lounsburyi (assembly GCA_030522865.1). Lineage (NCBI taxonomy): Eukaryota > Metazoa > Arthropoda > Insecta > Hymenoptera > Braconidae > Psyttalia > Psyttalia lounsburyi. The sequence continues at coordinate 24,178 of JAPYZN010001039.1, forward strand.
TTAAAATGGGAAAACGTTAATTCGTTTAATTTTTCAGCAATAAAAAAATGGGGAAAAGTGAAAAAATCAGTCATTTATTTTCTTACATACCATCTGACAAAAACTATTACAAAAATTTATAAAAAATAATACAATTCAGTTTCTGCATAAATACTTGCGATGAGGTTCTTCTCAACAAAATAGAAAGCTCGATGTTTGTCTCTGTCGAGTGTTCCGAATGGAAATATAAACAAAAATAATTGCACTATTCTAGTTTCATGATGAATACTTCCTTATAAACATGATCACTAATGCGGATTATTGTAAAATGGTTCTACAATGTTATTTATAATCTGTTGAATGGCAATATATTCGTCACTAACAATTATCTCACTAAATTTCGCTCGTCATCCGAGATTAATCTGGAGTAATGACAAGTGTTAAGTGGAAGAATATGAATTCAATGTTCTCTCTAATGAATACATGGCTCTAAACATTTTTACACACATCAAGGAAGTTCCATTGGTTCGTTAAATCGTATCTTATCATTACAAATCCTTTCAATATTCGGGAGAATCCCATTCCTAAGATCCTGCGAAGTTGTGCGTCACTACTAATCATATTCACGTGTGAAAAAAATTAATAGAAAAATCTGTTTGCTTTCTTTAATCAGTTCTACGGGATTCCGGATGAAGTCCTGTTAAAATTCTATTGAGTAATTCTTTCTGTCTTTCGGGTAGATCTGATCATGTTGATATTTCATTTTAAAAAGTCAATAGAATTTAATTTTTCTACCGAAATTTGCGAGCAGTATTTCGCTCTATTTTTTCAAAGAATTAGTTGTTGTTAATCATAAAAATCTCAGGAAAAACTTGTTCAAAAATTTTTTGCTTAATTATATTTAGAAAAAATATTGAAAATATAAGGTATATAATTGGAATGGTAGAAAATCTGAGATGATATAAGTTGCAATAAAAAATCAATAGAATTTATCGGGGAAAGCGAGAGATTTCCTATTAAGACCTTTCATATGTGAGTCGATATGATCAGTATAACTTAGCATAATATATCACCTCTTTGAACTTACAAATAATGAGGACGAAATGATTAATTGATCATTTCCGGCAACTATTTCACGGTTTATGGCGTTTGGAATATTTTTGATATCGAGAAATGAGTCGGAATTGGTTCCATCGAATCTTCCAAATAATAATAATAAGACATTAAGTGAAAAATTCTGAAGCCCGAGTTTTTCGAAATGTTTTCTTATATTTTGTAGTGACACAGAATACACCAAAAAGATTTGAGTTAAAAAATTTTCCACAAGGAAACATTCCAAGATTGGCATTTACTGCAATAAATTATATTTATGCCATAGGTGCCCGTAATCACGCGATTCTAACCTCGCTTCGCTCGGTTAAATCGCGAATTACGGGCACAATGACATAAAATATCGTATGGACACGAGCCAAAAACACAATTACGCACATGTTGCATAATATACTAATAAATGATAAAGTACACAATTTTTCACTTTTTCATAATAATGCTATGACTGTATCAAGTTAAACGGACTGCCCCTCATTCTTAACTTCATCAAATCATAAATAAAAACAATCGACACGAGCTTAAACGAAAATCAATTCCACTCCCGTTTAGTCTCCAAATAATAAAAAATAGAAATGGAAACAGGAAATAACCGTAATTTATTCCGTAGCAGTTTTCCTCGCAAAAGCAGTGAGTGAGAGCATCTCATTGGGTTCAGTTGATAACCTAGCAAATTCAATTTCCTCACCAAGACTCTGGTCAGAGGGTTCAACAGGCCATTTCTTGTGAGAAGGTGCATAGAGGCAGAGTAAAGCTAGAATATAAATATTCCACATGCCATAAACTCCAGTGAAGAAGGCAGACGTCGTCTCGATCTGCAGCTCCTCATCCCACTTCCACTGTCCCTCGGCCACCTGTCCCAGGATGAATCCAATGACTGTCAGAGAAGCGCACAAGAGAGTGGCTATCATCAAAAATTTGAAACGATATATCACTCCCTCGTAATGCAAACGTCGAGCAGAACTCATGCTCGGAAGTGCGCATCGTTTGACGTTTATGTTCATGAAGACTTTCCAGATCATATAAGCGAGGAACAACAAGTACAGCCCAGCGGATATACCAGCGAGGATGATGAAGGACAGGGCGAGTTTGGCTCCAATATTGGATACCCAGATCGAGAAGAATGGATTCCTCAGCTGAACTCCGCGCTCGCACATGTCGAAGACGAAGAGGGACAAGCAACCCACGGCAACTGCGCTCAAATGACGCCAATAGCATTTCAATCCGTTCTTCTGATCACCATCTTGAATCTGAAATTAATATTTTTGAGTGAATTAATATTTTTGGGGAATCGAATTCACTTGATTTTTTTACGCCGTGAATAAAATCCAATTCTGCGAATAAAATTTGGTTTCTATAATGTACATTCTAATCTCAAATAAATTTGAGTAGTACAATTATATATATATTTTTCTGAGTGTACAAAAAATCTGGGCGCTTCGATAGAAAATCATAGGATTTTTTATAATTCTATTGGAGTTCTATTGAACATTCGTTTGGCACTCTAATTTTTGATGGATTGTATTGGGGTATTTCACATATTTACTGCGCATTTTTAAAAATAAAATGTTCTAGCATTTTGTCTATTAAGCATGTGGTTTGAAAGAAAACATGTGACAGAAAAACATAATTAGTTCTATAAAAAATACCATTCGAGTTGGCTCATTCTAGAATAGACTTTCAAAAATCTACCATAAAGATTTTACCGGAAAAACTATTTTATAGAAAAATGAGTCAAACTTTAGGGTTCTATACAGCTTTTACTATTCACAGTTCACGAGAATTCTTCGAAACAATTTATCAATTGTTTTTTACTTAATTTTTCTCCTGGTTTTATTATGAAAGATCAATCAAAAGATCTTGGAAAATATCAAACCAATAATTTCTATTGAAATTCATTCAACAGACTAAATACTAAAAAAAAATCAAATTCACGTTGTTCAGCTCCGAGATTCCTTTTCCGTTATATACTGTACTATCAAAATAATTTTCATTCAACGAGTAAACAATAAGGAATAAATGAAACGCATTGATTACCATCAGATGTTCTCCCGCAAAGATGAGCCAGAAGGACAGGAGAACAGCGTAGAAAACTCCCTGTCTAATATCACTCAGGAGCAGCATGAATGGCATATCATAAGACAGTGTCAAATACTCCAAAGGGAGATTGAGGAATGTCAGAGCACATCCCAATGCGAGGAGCATGTACTCAAGCAGGGCAGGAGGTCGTGACATGGAATTGACTCTCCTCCAGTACCACGCCATGAAGCAAAGGACAATGGGAAAGAAGATGGTCTTGAGACTGACCCAGACCTTGGTGAAACCTCCGTTCTGATTGATAACCGTCAGATACAAGTCGGTGATGTGTCCGAGACCCTGATTAACATTTTTCTCGATTGGCAGACGAATGTTCAGTAGATAGTAGTCATGGTAGAGTGAGCCCAGCTCGAAGAGGGGAATCATTCCGCAATTATAATTGTAGTGCTCAATCTCGCCGGCGATGGAGCACTCCAGGTATCTCTCGATCCTCGAGGTTGCGTACAGCTTCCAGGCGTCGTCCGGGTCACCTTTATTCCTGTACGCCAGTCGAGCGTCCAAGACCATCGGAATCTTCGGGGCCAGATGGAGCTGGTCGTGGTAGACACTTTCCACTTGCAAAACTCCGATCAAATTCTGCTGCCATCTGGAGTAGTCCAGGATCATATTGTCCCTTGGTAAGGGCATCTTGAATGAAAAATTTGTTTGTTTCATATAATGATTAGGGAAATTTTATAATCTATCGTTTGAATAAAATGTATTGAAATATTGTAAACAAATGTTGATTTCCTCATACCATTCTTTTTTTTTATAAAAGTTGTATACGAAAGATGATAGTCAATATAAAAAAACTTTGAAAATATCAAGAAAAATACAAGAGATTTAAAAAGAAAGACCAACAATATCGAGACATATAATGTGTAAAATACAAAACATAATAAGGTCTGTTGTATTTTTTATTAACATTTCTTGGTCGAGCATTTTCCAAATATTTTTTTGATCCAAATCAAGAATTGAATAATTTTGGGCGGAAATTATTATTTGGGACGAACTAATAAACCAAGTCTTTCCTATAATCAAAACTTTTGGAATTACGAGTTTCATTTGTTCACCTGAAAGGTATAGACGACCTGGAAGGCTCTGAACTGACTGTCCACATCAAATTGATGCATGTCTTCGGGCTTGCAAGATCCAACCCCCCTAAAATAATACAACTTCGACGTTTCTAAATTTGATCCATTTACTCTATCATCCTTGCACGCTGTACCAAGGATATTCTGGTTGCTCGCTGGTTTCGGGGCTGAAAAAAATGTTATTAACTCAAAAATGCCAAAGCCTATGAAAAAAGAACATCGAAAAATCTAGCGAATTTGGTAAAGAATTCTAGGGGCTTTCTTATTTGATATTTCTATAGACTATCTTCGACTAAAATTTTCGAAGAATTGTCTAACGAATTTGCTAGATTTTTCCATCTCCCCTTTCGTGAGTAAACCCTGCCATCTACTCACCCACAAACCCTCCAATCAAAAAACATGTTATCTGTGCAATGATGAGGAGAACAACGAGGACCGAGAGCTTTTTTCCACTTAAGTTTTCGATTATTGTTCCACTCATTTTGACGAACAATTGATTAATTCACAAATTCACAAGGTCTATACAGAGAATTATGATTGTTTCCGGTAAAACCCAATACAAATCAAGAGAATATCTTCTAGAGCATCTCCAGCGATCCAAACATCGTCGCTAACACTGAACTACGAGAATTCTCGATGGAAAATCAGAGGAATTGATGTTATGGCGACTCCTTCACGAGCATCACTATTCCACGTTCCAGGAATATCGCGAATTGAACTCACACAAGACTCGTCGGAAAGCCGAGGGTACGTAGACTTGCAGAGTCGAGAGCACTCAAAATCAGTGTGTGAAGAGCTCTTTTCGTTAGAAATCCCCTCTCTACGTGATCATGAGTAGGAGCGAGTCCCCCACGCTTGAGCCAATCGAGTGGATTTCGACGAGAGAGACCCCTCGCAGAAGCCCCCCGAGGGCTAGGGAGCGTTTCGATCGACCGTGTGTTCTGTTCTGTTTGGAGATAGCCGTCATAATTTTATGGAGGAATTCAATTTTTCGTGAAATTTGTGCTTGAGTGATTATTTGGATCAGTTAATATTAATTAAGATGGGGCGCCGTTCTATCAATACCACTAAAAGTGGGAAATACATGAATCCTACGGATCAAGCTCGTAAGTTTACTTTTACCATAACCTAATGTATTTTGCACTGATGAAATCATGATTTATTGAGTTATTGATCGATTATATTATAGATTAATTTAGTTTGTCTATTTTTTTCTTTTTCGCAATTTTACAAATTCAAAATTTCAAGTCCTTCAATTGGTTTCGAAAATGTTTGTTTACTAAACCCTCTGTACTCTTCCCAGTAGGAAGACATTGGATGCTCTGAAAAGTTTCTGATTCCCAGTAAAAATTTAGAAATTCCAGCACTTCCTAATAGGGAATTCTAGGGAGACAAAATTCTTGGCTTTCACAAAAATTTTTATCAATTCCGGAATATTTTCCTTAAGGACATTCTATTCTATTATTACTGGCGCCTATTTTTATTTTTTTCGCTTTTTTGTGATTGTTCACAAATCAATGATCAAATTGTGTATTAAAATCATTACGTATGAAATTAGCAATTCCTCAATTTCTTCTGTTAATTATCACATATATGTTAGTGAAGCGTAAGAATTTTATACGCATATTTTGTTCGGAAAATCGGCCTAAAAAAATGAATTTCATATATTCTTTTATTACCCTTCATTAATAATCGTACAATAATTGTACATTTAATGCTAATAGAACCCAAGACAATTGCAGTCATAGGATAATTTCTATTCAATAGGCAAGGAAGCCCGTAAGAAGGAACTTAAGAAGAACAAAAAACAACGTCAACTGGTCAGGGCAGCGGTGCTCAAGGGCAAGGATCCCGCTCAGATTATCGAGGAAATGGAGAAGATTGATCAAATGGGTATGACCAGAACACAAATATCATTCACCAGCTATTGAATTATGGTCTCGATTTAATTATTTACAGAGTATAATGTCATGCAACCCCCTCCACTCAATGAGAAAGTGCTCAAAGATAAACGAAAAAAGCTGAAGGAAACTTTAGATCGAGTGCTGAAAATGTATGTAAGTAGTAATAAGAAACTTCAACGAAACAAAATGTTGAAATTATCAAATGCTCGTTAAAAAAAAATGTTTTTATACCGGAGTGAATCTCAGAAGGAAAATTGTCTTCAATGTTCAATAACTCAAAAGTGGCAGATTAATATTATCCATTTTTTAAAATAATTTTCAATTTTGGTTAAGCTTTAAAATAAAATGAAATTAATTTGAATAGTATCATTGGATCAGAAGATATGCTCGATGAAAGCGTTTCTTTTTTCTGCACCTCTCTGTCTAATATTTTGTACGTGTGGCTGTGTTTTTATATTTATTTAAAATCATTTAAAATCCTCTTTTAAATTAATGAGAATAAAAAATAACGTAAAGATCTCACAAACCTCAATATTTTAGGCCAAAGACGATCACGAAAAGTGGGCAGAGTTGAAGGAGCAGTTGATTCAGTACGAAAGAAGACGAATTGACCTCGTATCTTATTTCGAAGCTGTCAAACATGCTCAACAGGTTCAAGTTGATGAGATTCCATTGCCATCACCGAATACCGACATGTCTAGGATATATCCAGGTGATTAAATGAAAACCATATTATCATTACGAAATTTCATCAATGAAGAAGTAGAATAGATTTTGAGACAAACCTAAAGGTATCCACAAAATAAGACTTCAAATTAGAATTTGATTAAGATAATTGATTTCCTTTATACCACTGCTGTTAAATCATCCGAAAGGTTGAAGATTTCGTTCCAATAAATTCCAACTTTTTCAAACTTTTTCAGGGGCTATGACATCTCAGATCCCCCTGCCCGATCTGCCCCAGCCCCCAGCCCACATCTACCTTCCACATGCTCACTACATACCTCAGCACCATCCCTTGATGACAATCCCTATACCCCCCAGTATTCTCAAGAAAACTAGTGTCTACTCTGCTGGAACAACAGTCTCCGCTTTGGCTCCTAGTAAAGAACCTCCAGGAGTACCTCCATATCCACCCCCTGACATTGTCTGTGACGATGAAGAATCTTCAGATAAAGTGAGTGAATTTGGTTATCCTTTATTTTTCGCTTGAATTAATTCCAGTTTTCAATTGATCAATTGATGTTTACTTGAAGGGAAATATTTAGATCATGTGAAATATATGATCCGATCCGATCGAAAATAACAGACCGATAAATGCCAAGTTGGAATTTATTGAAGAACAAACTATTACAAATTATTTGGCGAACGTACTTGATCAATGCAGGAATCTCTTTAAATTCTCAACTTTTTATAGGGAATGACAAAATATTATTAAAGGGTTCATTTCATAAATTGAATGGACTTATTATTTCGAATTCTAATAAGTTCCATTTCTTTGTTCTAATTAATTCCGATTCACTATCGATAGACTTTTGACATTAATCGTTGTCGAAGATTCCAAATGAAGACTTATTTAATTACTGAATAATTTAGTTCAAAAGATTGTTGATTATCAATCAATTCAAAATTCCTCGACTAAATTTATTATTATTTGCCAAATAGTTAATGACAATTTCATATTATGGGTTTTTTTATGTCAATAGAAAACAAGCTAACTTTCATGTTTTTTCAGTATTAATTTAATTAATATTGCTGAACTAATGATTAATGCCAAGCTTGGATGGACTACAACGAAACAATCAATTGAATTACTCTTTATTTTTGCTCATTACAGTCCACAACGTCATCCCAAAAGTCTCGAACCATCCGATTTGCTGACGACAAAGGTGAGAATAAATCGTTATCAGAGAAGGACCAAAATTCCCAGAAGGAAAAGGCCCAGGATAGGGAATTGGAGAAAGTCAAGCCGACGACATTACAACAGAAGATGTTGGCGATGGCTGGACAAGATATAGATCAGTTCATGAGGGAGATGGAGGTTGTCCACAAGAAGAGGGAGACCGAGAGGGCACAGGACCTGAATGCCAGGTTATCTCTGCTGGATGCCGAGTCCGAAGGGAAATCTTCGAAGATCAACAATGGACAGGAGAGTCAGAAGAAGTCTGAGGCTGCTGAGTCGCCTTCGGAAGTTAATCGATCCTCTCAGGGATCTCAGTCCACGTTACATCTGCAGCAGCAGCATGGACTACCACCGATGGGCATGCCTCCACCACCTTTGATGTATCGCCCTCCACCGCCTCCGATGCACCTGCGAATGCCACCACCACCTCCGCCTAGAATGGGATTACGGCTTCCACCAGGTAACCCATCGATAGTTTCCTCTAGTGTAAACGTATTAAATTTGGACAATTCTTCGACTGAAATTGTGACTATAATTGGTTTTCATTGCAGTATTACGGCTTTTAAAACCCCAAGTTTCCTAAATTTTCTGTACAAATGAGAAAAAAATTAATAGATATTAGTCATTTTAGCGGAAATCCAAAGGAATTGAACTTCAGAATTGAAATGCAAAACATTTTAGTTCTTAAAATAAACGACGTTTGGCAACTTTAATGTACATCTGGATTTTTTGAAATTGCTAATTTGAAAACAGTTTTTTTTTTTTGTACAGAATTCTAGAAAGTTATCTATAAAAATGAAAATAACAAAGATATATTTGAATTGAAATCGAACAGAATTGGATTTAAATTGGAGAATATTTTTAATTTTGGGGTTATTTCAAAACAATCTCAATTCGCGATCTTAGAAAAGTTTCTTTTTTTTTCAAATAAAGACATTAGACTTTTCGAATGGGCTAACTCGAATTCACTCGTCAATTGTGTTTTTTGTTACTTAATTTGAGGTCCTCTACGGAAATTACGTAAACATTTTCATTCACAAATTTCTGGAGTTTTTCCTTTAAATTATAGAAAACAAAATTTCCCAAATTCTCTGTATAATCCAGAAGAATTGGAGCTGATTTGAAGTACGGTTTCTTTCGTGGAAAGGTATTCTGGAATCTACAATATTTTAATTTTTAAAATATTGTAAAAAATATTGTTAAATCCTGGGAACTCATAAATTAGTATCCGTTTTTTAAATTTTTTCTCGTTGACTATAGTTATTTGCTGTGGATTGCATGAATGTTTATCTACAAATTGCTTGAAAATGTTCTCATTTCCAGAAACATTCCCTTTAAAAGCAAAATTATTTGGACCCTTGCTTGTAAAGTCCATACACCCTTTTCTCTCCATTTTTAACTTATTCTTTCATTTCAGGACCCCCACCAGGAATGCCTCGCCTACTCCGCCCAGGCCCCCCAAGTATGCCCCGTATGCCGCCCCCTCTCCAAATGCAGATTCACAATCTTTCAGGAATGCAAAACCTCTCCAATTCCCACATGCAATCTGTTGGAAGTGGCAGTGCTTCCCAAGTGAAGCAACCAAATGTACTATCAGCTGCACCCCAGCTCATAAACAGAAACGAGAAGGATGGGAAGAGCTCCACAACAATCGAGGCTAAACCACAGATAAGAAATTTAGCTGCAGATGTCACGAGATTTTTACCGACATCGCTCAGGGTCAAGCGGGAAGATAAAAAGAAAGCAAGCGGCAGCAATGTCTCCAGATTACCAGACAGAATGCCTGAGATAACTGCAACGAGACCCTCACAGCCGAAAACCAAGGATGATGCATATATGCAGTTTATGCAGGAAATGGAAGACTTGTTGTAATTTTTTTACTCACAAGATAATTGTGATTGAGTACTTTCATACGAATCGTTAAATGATTGATTACTTTTTGAATGGTGGGGGAAAGTCAATCATAACATGATGGAATTCCTAATAAAATAATGTTTGAAAGAGAAGATGCATTTGTTATTTTAGTTGCGTTCGAATACTTAATGGTTATCTCCATTAATTTCGTTTATTCCTTTTGGACTAGAAAATGAATGAGTGCTACACTTTATACGATTTATTAAAAAATACCATTTAATGGCAATTACCAAGGACAAATAAATAAAAAATATGCACATGTATTCGTTAAACATTAAGCCAACGATGGGTGGACTCCCGAAATTGGCAGCCTGGAAATACTTCATCCTCAGGGCCACGAGAAGATGACGAACCAAGTGCTCGTGCAGTTTTGTAATGTCTGGAATGACATTATTGTTTATTATCCTTCGACAGTCCTTGGATAACTCCGATTTAAAGACGTCTACTGCCTCGTGACCTACCTGTAGTAAGTTTTTTGTACTAGAAAATGAATGATTGCCACACTTCGATTTATATAAAATTACCATTTAATGACAATTAACAAGGACAAATAATCAAAAAAATACCCATGTACACATTAAATTAAGACAACGCCTCCTTTGCGCCCGGAGTGAATACTTTTATTTGCCGATCCATAAGTTTATAAAGATAAGTCATCTTCTCTGGCCAACGATTTTTTTTCCTGATGGAGTCCAGCCTCCACAGAACCGTGAGTTTGCCCGAGATATCATTAGCGTGACCAGTAGTGAGAGGCTCCACTATGATGTTCAAATGGGCCATTCGTCTGAGCCCAATAACAATAATATCAGGCTGACAAGAGTCTGTGTTCGTCCTGTACGTGTGGGTCATTATGCAGACCGACATTTTCGGCTCGAATTGCATGAGAGACCTCAAGTACTTGACGTACGTCCAGACATCAGTGAGACTCAAATTCATGTCAAACAAGTGGCTCAGATCGTCGATGATGACTGTCACCGACTCTCGAACCTTGGCAGCCTCGAAGTACTTGGTCTTTAGGGCGACGAAGAGATGATGGACCAAGTGCTCGTCTAGTTTCATGGCGTCTGGAATGACATTATCGTTCATTATTCTTCGAAAGTCGTCGGATAACTCGGGCTTCGAGGCGTCCACTGCATCGTGACCCAGCTCCTCAATATTCTGCATTATCGTCTTCATGGGCTCGACGACTGTGACCTCGCCCCTCTCTCTCAGGACATTCAGATTGTACCCCAGTTTCATCCCAATATTGTGGTAATGACCAAAGGTGTTGTGGAAGAGCACCAGACAGATTCCCTGACCTTTCTCCAGGGCGTGTGACAGCACTGTGTTGACGAGGAAGTTGGCGTCGCTCCCATGCTGTTCCTCTATCATCACCATTCGCCCTCGAAGGTCCACCTTATCTAACCCAATTGCATGACGAACTGTATCAGTCATTTTCCTCTCCTAAAAGCCACATTAAACGTCTGACAATTCGTCTCATTTCCCCGAGGATAACCTCAAATATTCTCTAGTGAAGGAGTTTTTTTGAACAAAGTACTCACTTATGATGTTTCCTTTTAATAAATAGTTATCAAATAAGTTTCTTATTTAAAAGAGTGCAGCAGTCTTTTTCCACTGATTAATTGACAGCTTTTGTTTGCTAAAATCACCCAATTTTTATGGGAATTCAAAACTCACGTGTTTACAGATCTTGTGGCGCTATCTGATAATTTAAGATAAGAAGGGAAAGGCGAATGGTAGAACTGAATATATTTATAAAACAGACTTTTTTCTGATTTTTATATTTATTTGGGAGAAAATACGTAAAAACAACTTGCGGACTGATACTTCAATGTAGAATAGACTGAAGTACTTTGGCTTTCAATTATAAAAACATCAGAACACACACGAAAAACAACTATAAAAAAATGGGTTTGGACTAATGAAAAGTTGCGTGTCAATAAAAAATAGTTCAAAAGAAAAATTATATATTTTTACTCGCCAATCCGATTATTAATTTGTGAGAAATCACGGAAAATAATAAGAGAAGAATGGAAATGGATGTAGAACATCCTTGGAGGGGTAAATAATATAATTTTTTTATTCTGTGGTTTGAACGATTACTTCGCGAAATAATTCGTCCTTGAATGGATAGGAATGTTTTCCATTTTGAAAAAAATGCAAAAAAGAAATGTCTGGAACGTAGCGAGATTTTATTTAATATACGTCAGCAAATATATATGTATATATTTACTTCGAATAAAAAGCGAATAAAAATTGAACTGTATGAATATAAAAATGTCATACAAAACTGACTTTTTGATTGAATAATTTTTTTTTATTATTTCAGTTTATCATGGATTTGCCCTGTTTTACCCCGTGAACTATCAAAGTCCCATCTGCTTAGAGTCAACAGACCACGTGGCCGTGACACGATGCGCGCGTTTCCTTACCCCCTCTTCCCGGATAAATTAAATACTCTCAATATCCACTCAAATCAGTATCAGGCGCGGACAGCGACCAGCGCATGGCCACCTTCAGTCCCACCACGCGAGGCCATTCCCGAGTGTAAATATAAAATAATTGAATAAACCTCACATTTATTCGTTATCATCCCAAGTTCTAGTGTTTTATGTGCACTCCACAGCATGTCTCACCCGTCAATTTGAATATTTTCAACGGTTTGAGTGCACGATTATGCACCTGACGTGATAATGCAAGTTTATTACGTTCATTCACCTTGTCTTCCTGCTCCCTATTTACATGAAATTCAGTCGTTCAAAGTCTGCAATGAAATTTGAATGAGTTTATGACATTTTTTCCTTCATCTTTACAATTTTACTTTGATCCTAGAATTTTTCCTCTTTTGTATTGTTTGTTTTTAATTTCTAAATGTTATTTTATTGCAACTAAACACTCAAAATTTGGGGAGTTATTTGGGAAGGGGCGACATTTATTCGGATTTAGCTGAATTTTTTTGGGAATTTACTCGTTATTTATGTGGGAGGATATCAAAGCATCCGATTTTGATATTGATTGTATCGATTTGCATAGCCTGTAGAGAAATAGAAAATTGAAAATGGGCTCGAAGGACTCGCAAAAACTCGCACGATGGTACTTCGGTGGTGTTGCCTCGTCCGGAGCTGCCTGTGTTACTCATCCATTAGATTTACTAAAGGTATTTCAATTAATTACTAACAATAGCCACATTAATTTTCGTGGGGACGTCATTTGTCATGAGGCGTGAACCAGAATGATATAGTTACCTAGTTTGAATATACAATTTCTCGTCGAAGTTCTCTTTTTTGCCATTTTCTTTTGTTTTTTTTTGTGTTCTGACAAATTATATCATTCAAATTGATAATTTTACATTTTTACCACAATTTAACAATAATTGATTAAATTATTAATATTGAGAAAATTTCATTCCTCAGACTATGTAGAATTTTGTGAATTTTGGTTTAAGTATTCCCTTAACTCATCTCTTGAAATTCATGAATTTTGGTAGAATTATATTCTTAAATGATTGTCAAAATATTTCAAAATCTAGAAAAACCGAAAGCTATATAAACCAAGCAGTAGAAAAGTTTTTCTAGAATAATGTATTTTGATTTGTTTGTCTTAAAGATATTCTTGAAATCATCCTCAAATTTTACCTCTCAAGATCCAGAACATCTGTACTATTAAAAATTATTCGATTATAATGTCAATTTTAAATGTTACATTTTTCATTAAGTTTAATCGTTAATGCAGTCATTGACACTTGGAAATTTTCATTTCTCTTGAATTTCTCAAAATTCAAGAATAAAATTCAAATATATAAAAATCCTCTGGTTCATGGAAGACTATAAAACACATATATTAAAAAAAAATCTCGGTTCCCCTTGTCAGAAATATTCGCCAAATTAGCAATAGATTTCTCTTTTTAAATATAAAAAATAAAATATCTTCCCCTCCAGCTGAATATCTCTAAAATTGAAAGGAACTCTGATTGCACTTTTCAATTTCAAATTCTTCCCATTTTCAACTGAATAATTAAAGCCAATGCTGAATACCAACTCAGAAAATTATTTTCCCGAGAATAGTTAGAAATCTCAGCACTCGTTAGACTTTAGATCGATTTCCCAAAAATAGACGTGAAAATATAACGATTCAAATATTCTTTATATAACTCATTAACTAACATTACGTAATATGAATCCAGAATTCGGCATGACATGATCAACGAAAAATCCTATTCAATAGAGAAATGATAATCAGCTATTATGACACAATATTGATGCTGATGCTGTTTATTCCAGGTCCAACTGCAAACGCAACAAGAGGGCAAAGTGTCAATCATTAAGCATACAATGAAAATTATTAAGAAACAAGGATTTTTAGCGCTTTACAATGGCCTCAGTGCTTCCCTACTACGTCAGGGTACTTACTCAACAACGAGATTTGCAGTTTATGAGGTTTTATTTTTATAGCATATTAAATTTACGTAAGAAAAAATCTCAGGAGAAAAAATTAACGAAAACTAATGGATGGATCATTCCATTAAGAAATTTCAGTTTATCTGTCCGGGTTTTCTTAATTAAACTGTGCAATGGAAAATATTCGACAGAAAAGAAGGAAAAATGAACGAAACTTAGAGATAGAAAAAGAGTATAGTAAATTATGAATTTTTTTTTCTATTAAATAATGTCTATTCATCTGAAAGCTACTAGCATTTTAATAATATTTTCTGTAGGGTTTTTAATGAGTGGATTATATTTGACTTTACAATTTTTCGATCAGGTAGTGAAGCAAGGACTTGAAAAACCCGGAGAGCCCTTGCCATTTTATAAAAAATTGCTGATCGCCGGGTCAGCTGGAGCTGTTGGAGGAATTTTTGGAACACCTGGGGATCTTATTAATGTGCGAATGCAGAATGATATCAAATTGCCACCTGAACAAAGGAGAAAGTGAGTTGGATATCAATTATAATAAAAGGCAATTAGGATATCAACAGCATTGTGGTTTTTCTCCTCTGATATCTCTAATTCCGCAATATACCCTGTAAAAGACTTTGTCCATTCATTTTTTCTGTAGATTTCCAGAAATTTCAGGAACTTTGTTGTCGAAGATTTTAAATTTCATCAGAAAATTAATGGAAACCATGTATTTTCATTTAGTCGGATAGTTATTTATTAATTATCTATTGTTTTTATCTTTGGGGTATTGTCTTGAATTTTCAGTAAAACTTTTCTACAAAATTCAAATTTTTCAAATTAATTTTTTTAAGTAGTTTCCGTGGAGTTCTTTTATAAAATTCTCCAAAAACTAATAGTATTAAACATATTGGAAAACATTGGATTCACTTTTCGAATTCACTATTGAATTTGAGAATTTTTTTTCAATTATATACCGTACACAAAGATTTTTACTAAAAAATAATTAAAAATGCTTACAGTTATAAACATGCTTTGGATGGACTGATAAGAGTAAGTAGAGAAGAAGGCGTGTCAAAATTATTCAACGGTTGTTCGACAGCCACTGGTCGAGCGATTCTCATGACAATAGGACAATTGAGCTTCTACGACCAAATTAAACAATATCTTCTGCAATCTGGCAAGTTCGAGGATAATTTAGGAACACATTTCATCGCAAGTCTCACGGCCGTAAGTCTCTAAATCCCCCATAGGAATAAAGACAAATAAAAATACAGTCAGTGTGATAGCGATTCGATGGAGATAACAAGAAAACAATTTTTGCCAGTTCCATTAAAAATTTAACAGGACATCGACAATTTGTCGACATACTGTTTGTCGGGTAAAAGATTCTCTTTTCATTGATTCGTGAACGCTATTTGATTTGTCTCGAACGGTTATACTGAACTCTTTCATTTATTATTTAGGGTGCCATTGCCACGACCCTCACGCAACCTCTGGATGTTCTCAAAACACGCGCTATGAACGCTAAACCTGGTGAATTCAAAAATATCGGACAGTTAATTTTGTATACTGCGAAACTCGGACCGTTGGGCTTTTTCAAGGTAAACTATTCTATTTTAGAGTCAAGGTAAAATAGATCACCGATGAATAACTCAATCGTTGAGCAAAAAAAATTTTATTAAAAATCATACTATTTTTTTTTTACATTTCAATTCTTTTGGTTCAATTACATAAATTAATCTAGCGAAATTTAGCGAAAATTCTGTCAGTTTTTCATCAATTTTATTCGTATTCTATTTTACTCTTTTCATTAACAAAACAAATTTTAAAAATAAAAAAAATTTGAGTTTACAGGTTTTGATAGAAAATATTTTAATTGAGAAATATCAAGAGAATTTATTTCTTTTTCGTTTGTAAAAATTTTCCATTGAGCATTTCTCGTCAGAAGTGGTGCAGATGAGTTACAGAAATTTACGATCGAATAAACTAAAAACTAATAAAAATCCAATAAAATTTCCGTTTAGTTTTTTAAATAAAATATTATAGTATTAATGATTATTTTTAATTTTTCAGGGTTACATACCGGCATTTGTTCGACTGGCTCCACACACAATCCTCACTTTCGTACTTCTGGAGCGACTTCGAATTGCTTTCGGCTATATCCCGAATGATAAGAAAAACTGAACAAAAAGGCTCGATAATTCCTACCGCATTGATCATGCAAATAATTGCTTCCAGAACCACGTTTGTTCGTAAGAATAACGAATCATTCCGTCAATGCAGTTTTTAGGGTACAAAAATTAAGAAATCCACCGAAAATTTGGACACGCGATTCCAGATATATTTTTTTTTTAATGAAAACGGTAATATCTACGAACATATGACTCTTGTAAACATTCCAATGAGACTATATTTTGTTACGTATGGGCTGACATATATTGCTGTTGATATACATATACAATGGAGTTCCTCATGTCTAATGAGATGCACAAAAGCGAGGTATTATTTTTTTGATGATAAGATTTGAAGATTCTACGCACGAGAAAATTTTATAGGCGAACTTTGCGAATTCGATAGAAAATTTTACAGAAATTATGTTATATGAAAAAAACTATACAATTATAATGTTTTCGATTGAGAATGCCATAGAGAATTCTTTTACATGACTTTCCGAGTTTCTTCCATTCCATTCTTGTCTTTTTTGCTAAGAAAAAAAAAATTTTTTTTTAATAAAAATTCAAATTAGGGGATTTTTATTGAAAATGTTTCAATAAGATAAGTTGTGCAGAAAAAACGAATGCGATTTTTCAATACAATCGACCAAAAACTGATAGGAAATTGAAAAGAATTTGTTTAGTCAATTTGCTAGGGTTTTCCATAAAATATTTTCGTACGTCTCACAATTCTAAATATCCTTGAACCTAAGTAAACCTGCGACATCATCAGCAAAGGATTAATTATTGTGAAATTCCTATGTGTATTAAAGATGTTGAACAAATAAAGATCTATTTATTCTGAAAAAAATATTGATCTAGATGTAGTCATACGGCAGAGTCATTGCAGGTCAATGGAGTCAACTTGAAGTTACGTAATGGTAAAAAGTGCTGATTTCCTTACTAAAAATTCTGGAAATTAATGGATTAGTACAATACAGTACAAGCAAAATCCACTTAATTCGGGAACTCCATATTTAATCAACAAAAAAATATTTTTATAGGTCATGATTAATTTTCTTTGCAATAAATCTCAGATAATAAATTTTCCAAACGTGATTTTTTAAAATTTTCTACCACCAAAATCTGTATTTTTTCAAGGTTTGAAAGAGATACTTTCTAAAGAGTTCAAGTTTCACTGAAATCTCAAAAGAATAAATTAATTGGCAATTGTGATAAGATTTTAAAAAAATAATTAGTTAATTCATGGATTACCTGATTAATTATTCACTTTATCGACAACATCGTTGATGTATTCAAAATGGAAACTTTGAAAAAAAAAGATTGATAAATTAAAGTCATCAAACTTTCAATTTAACTTAATTGAGCAATACCACCTTCAATTAGTGATCGAAAAACTCTATTTGAAGACCAGAAAAATATGCTCTATCTAACAAAAAAAAAATTTGAAATCTTTGATTTCCAAAAGTGATTTTTTAATTTTACAATGTCGTAGCAGAAAAAGTTGTATTTTTATCGACGTTTATTAACTGGTGTCTCTTAATGTATTATACCTTTAAGTACCTCCGAGCTGATATGAATTAGTTAAATAAACGAGCTTCCGAACAAAATTTAATGTTCTGCTAATTATTCATAGCATTAAATAGTTCGCAATTGTAATGTAATTAAACTGAAGGAAAAGAAATTCTTTTATTGACTAATTGACTAATCGTCCACTTTATTGACAAACTCATTAACAATATACTATTCTAAATATAAGGCGTATCAAAATGTAATTAAGTTGTACCTACATGATATTTATCACAAATTTTGCAACATCAAATGTGATAACATAATTTATTTCAGGATTAACACAATGAATTGGGATTATGTAATTCACCATAATGAATTTTCATTTATGTACAACATTATATTATGACTCGATTGTGCTTTGATTATTTGAAAAAACTCGCCGAGCAAAACGATAAACATTGATTAGATTTTTTGAAATAATTCTTAATGAACACAAGACTACAATTATGATGTAAAAATGATTCTAATAACAAAAGTATTATGCTTTAACGCCAATACTAATAATGGATCTCTTAATTCGCTTTTACTCTGCTAAAGATGTTTCATCCACTCAATTTTTCATAATTTTTTTGTGATGATGGAAAGTACGCCCACGTTAGGGGCAATATTTCACTCAAAATCTGGCAAGTCTAGGATTTTTTCAACAAATTCAGCGACATTGGTGTCCTTCTTCGAGTGTTCTATGATGAAATCTAGATCCAGAAGTTGGCTATAGTTTGGGCGAGCTGTATAGTCCTTCATTAAGCTGAAGAGGATAATAAACTTCTGGTCAAATGTTTTTTATTTAAATTCAGGATGAATTGAAAATGCAGATAATTCAAATTAAATTCATTGCTGTGGATCGATCAAGAGAATGGTTCACATTTTATTTACTTTTATGAAGTATTGCAATTATGAATGAATTTTGGTTTATTCTCAACGAAAAAATACTGAGAAAAAGAGCAATTGATTTTTTCAAGACATAAAGCAATGAATTATATGAAAAGTAAAAATTTCTTCTGAAATTTCCACTAGAATCATAATGAAATCAACATATAAATTCACCCCATTTTTACATTTCATCTAATAAAATTAAAGAGAATGACCAAATGAGAATTGAACGAGTGAATGATATTTACGCACCACTTGGTGATGAGGTTTTCAAATGCTGGAGTAAACTTGCTAGGAGGAAGTTTAGGAGGATCATCCTTGACCACTTGTTTCAATTGTTCAAAAGGTGTGCCCCAGGACTCGTAAGGAAATTTCCCAGTCGCCAGTTCAACGAGAGAAATACCCAGGGACCAGACGTCCGATCGTATGTCATATTGCGAAGGATTCCCCGAGGGATCTATCCTCTCTGGCTGTAATTAACAATCGAATAAAATTACAGAAATGTTAATTGGTGGAAACACCCAGCGCTTTCTTTAAGAAATTCTATTGGACTTCAATAACAAGTACATTTATTTATTACATCAATTCAGTTGAAAATTGTACAACTTATTGTATCAAAACTTTTTCAAGATTTTATGCTGAAAAGGAAAGCAATACGGAAACTAATTCTCAAGATTTTGCTTCAGATCAATCTGAATTTATTTAATCTTTTCAGTATAACATCTCTTGACAAAATAATACTGGAAAATTAATCGCATTTTTTAACATCGTTTTAGAAAAAAATCGTTCAGGGAAACGCTACGTCTTTCCTTTGACATTTTTAACACATGAATAATCCGTAGTTATTTTCGTTTAGCCAAATAAAATCAATAATAATACGTTCACTTACTGCCATGTAGGGCTTACAACCGGCATCAATGGTTTTAGCGACAGAATCCACGAGATAACCAGAGATTCCAAAATCACAGATTTTGACTTCCCCCTTACGATTTATCAAAATGTTACTGGGCTTGACGTCTCTATGTATTACCCTCAGTTGAGAGTATAGATAGTGGAGGGCACTAACTACCTGAGAATATAAAAAAAAAGTTAGCATTGAGTGACAAAAATGTTGTCAATTTATTTAAATCAGTGCACCGCAAAATTATTGGTGGATTGAATCGAATTCGTTGGATAACTTGATTGGATTTTAATTGAAATGTTCAATAGGAAATATACTGTAAAAAAAACTCCATAGAATTATATTATTATAATATATTTTTTCTTTTCGTCTCAACAGAAAAATTTAACAAAAAAATGTTAAAAACTTGAGCTTAAGAAATTGCATTGGAAATTTATCAATGGAAAGGGTTGTATTGGAAAATAAAATTAGTGCGATTTTTATAAAGATCATTTTCTATTGGTTATTTCAATCAAAATAGCCAAAAATTACAAAAATATGAAAGAAAGAATGGAACTTACTGCAAAAGCTATTTTCCCTAAAATATCCTCAGGTATTGAGCATCCATTTTTATAGGCCTTTGTATAAAATTTATCTAGACTCATATCCATTACTTCCATACATATCCAGACATCGCCTTCCCGAAACAGTGCTCCATAGAATTGTACAGTATATGGACAATCTGAACTTCTCATTGAAATATCCAAATCCATCAACAGTCTTTTTTGTTCCTGTGTATTGACTGTCGCTGTGATTCTCTTTAAATAATAAAAATTGACAAATTCATGAGAAGTTAATAAGATTAATTATTTTTATGCAACATTCTGGTAATTAAATTTAAAATGTTGGTAATGAATTGACGGAACCGAACCATTTTTTCCCTTAAATGTAGATAGCGTTGAGTCCTATCGACTTTAATGCAATTTTATTTATGTTTTAATGTTTCTTTTTCAGTTATTTGTAGCTGTGAGTTTCAATGACGTGAAATAAACGAGTCCCGGAAAAAAAATCCCCGGAAAAAAAATCGCCGGAAAAAAAATCCCGGAAAAAAAATCCCGGAAAAAAAAAATCCAATGATCCAAAATCAACTGAAGACACCGTATTGTCTTCAGTCGAAAATTCCATATAAATGTAAACATCACGCTTAGAAAGCGACGATG